>SNQJ01S0025088.1:95176-125658 GCA_010110895.2 Picea sitchensis
CTATTTACAACCCCCTCACCTTCCCACATCCCGTTTTCACTCTATGTTCTTAAAATGTAATTACAGTTAAGAGAATTATATTTTGAAATAGGTTGAAATCATAGTTTCTTGGTTGAAACACAGTGATATATTCTTTGATTTACATTACAGTTGATTGTTGTTTTCTTTTAGCAGTAACCATGATTATTTTCCCTCTCATTTTATCATTTTTCACTCAATACAAACCCCTCACATATCCCAAGACCTTGTGTTCACCCCCTGGTCATCTACAACAATTAAACAATTTGCATGGATTGGATTGCGTGAGTCTGATATGTTGTTGAGCCAAAGTCTATTTCATATTTTAAAAGAGTTGCCATGTATGGTTGTTAAGAGAAACTATTTGCTAATCCATTATGCATAAATGAATGAGCTATTCAAATAAAAGGTTGAAAACTGAGGCCCCTCTCGAAGCGAAAGACACTACTTCCCCTTTCTCACTTTCAAATGATTACGATAAATCAGTGTCCTCTCGCATGCAATGGAGGGATGATTTCTCTCATGTGATCAGCGAGATTAGGCCTAAAGGCTCCACACAACATAAAGAAAATTCATAGAGTTTAAAAGGTGATAGTAGTAACAAAGGAAATATTGCCTCACAAACTGGAAAATATGGATTTTAAGTTTCATTTATTTGTCTATTGGTGAGAACAATTTACTTCAGATTTGTGGACAACATATTTTTTGGGATATATTGGTATTGTATTTTGAAAATGATTCAAATATCGATGTGATAATTTTCAAGCATGCATGCAATGATGGGAGTCACAAGGAGATATGTTTTTGTTTAATTAACTAATTATGCTATAATTGTTAAGAGCTAAATGACATTCACAAGGGGTCTCACCTACTATTTATTATTTAATTATAACCCTTACTATGATTTATTACTTTTCCCCCTTAACTAAAAGGTTGGTTGAGTTTTTAGTTAACTTAACTAATGAGGTAGTTCAACTACCTCAACCAATTCTAATTTTCTAAAAGGAAAAGGAAAGGGAGGAACAAGAGGAGGATACAAGGAGAAGCATACTAAGGTTTTATCTTTGATTTTATGTTGAGATAGTTCAATTCTCATTCATTCCTTAATTTATAAGAAGCCTAAATATTTTTTATGACAGAAGGGTCTTATTGTAGACATCAAGATTCAGGGTTGAATTACATCATTCAGACACTTGTTTTTCAGAGGTGTTGATCTATCTTTGATAGTCTACGTAGACTTGTCTGTTTCAGAATTAGTTTTTATCATTGATAAAGGCTATTATGCAGAGTCGAGTGGGAAACAATATGTGGCAAGTTGATCTAGATTTTAGAGTTCAGTTTTTCATTTTCTATTAGAGGTCATTTTGTATGTTCCATCGGGGATGTCTAAGTTTGAATTTGGTCCAAAATTTTTGTCTGGATTTTTTTAAAGAGAATGAATCTTTGGTGAATTGGAATGAAATAAAGGATTGATTTATGTCTCATCTGTCTTCATTATCATCTTGGTGTATTTACTTCTATCTCTACATTTATTTCAGCAACTGTTATATTCAAAAAATCATATAAATAGTGAATTTTCCAGCAAGCTTTTATTTATAAAAAGACTAGCCTAAACACTTGTAATCAATACTTGTGAGTTAGTATATTAGTTTTGATGGCTATAAACATAGGGTGACATTCCCGTCTATTTTTCTTTAGCCAAGAAGAATCTGAAAATGCTTTATTAATATCATTTCATATATTTTCCTCAACAAGGGTTGATATGATAGATGAAGGAAAGAACATTGGGCAGTGGGTAAGGAAGTCAATAGGGCCTATGTCGGCCTTTGATCCTCAGTAAGAAAATAATATATATTACATATAAAGAAAATAAGTACTCATATTGGATTGGGGAGTGTCAACTTCAGGTGCACCTCAAGTAGAAGATTGTGTTGTGCCAAAGAAACCAACTGAAAAGGTAAGCATGCTAACATAATTCTTCAAGAGTTGTGTAGAGATAATGAAAGCTGAAACTATGCTATTTATAGTATATGACATGATTGATCACTGTAAAAGAGGAAAGGAAACTCCTATCACCCGAAGGATGGTAAATAAGGTACTGTGGAGGAAGAGAACCAGTGGAGAATTCAGATTCAGTGTGCAGATTGGGGAGTATGATGTTGACAATGTTATCATGGAATTGGGATCCAACATGAATGTTTTACCTAAGAAGACATAGGACATGATAGGATAACCCAACTTATTATGGTGTCGTGTTCAATTAAGGCTCGTAAATTAGCACAAAATAGTCTTGATTGGTCCTTTGACAAGATTACTTGTGAACATATATGGGGTTCGAAGCATGGTAAAATTTGAAGTTATTGATATCATGGATAACAGTCAACCATATACAACACTGATGGTATTATAATGGTATTTTGATAAGAAAGAGATCATGAACTTGAAGAGGAGGGAGATGATATTTGAGGTTGAATATTTGAAAGTTACTAGACCCTTAAACCCATCAAAAGGAAAAAGATACATAGATCCAACCAAAGGAAATGACATTGAAAACGTATACAACATGACAATGCAGATGGACGATTATGTCAACCCTAAAGAAAATGGTGCATTAAGTTGGTGAAGTATCATTTCATGTGCATAAGATTTTGAATAATGTCTAGAGCATTGGAAATAGAGGATGCATGAGGTATTAGCTAGATGATGTGCATGCATAACCTGATCCTTGTGCTAGATTCGAACAAGTTGTTTGATCCACCCAGGTAGGATGGATTAACTGATATAACCATTTTTGTAAAGGCATTTGAATTGTAGGTACATTAACAAAAAATACTATTAGTACTAGATGTTGTCTTAAAGGTGACCCCATCTAGATGGTGGTCTACACACAGAGAGGAAATGAAAGACTGGTCACAGTGCAATAAATTAATGTAGATAAGGTTTGGCTCTGAGGAAGAAAAAATTTCGTAGAAGTAAAAAGGAGAGAGTGATCCAGCGTATCATGTTTAAAAGTTCAAGGATCTATTGATTTCAGTACCAGAAACAAAATAGACACATATATTTATACACACACTCGACACAATTCCAAAGAACTGGTATTTGGAATTGGAAATATGCAGGGAGACACCAGGAAGGGAAGAAATGGTCCAAAGGTTCAAAATCATGTTCACATTGAAAATGAATCTCCATTAATAGATGTAGTGCTACATGCTATCCAGAGGAATATATTATCGGAAGAAAAAATGATGGAGGTGGTACCAATATGCAGTGGCATCAAACCAAGGTGACTATCCATGAGTTATTAGAGTGTTACAATGTCGCTAAGGAAGAGTGTGATGAAAAGGATCCTATGAGCATATAGGTACCTGATACAAAAGGAGAATGGGTAGTAGAAGGTCCAGAACTTGAATCCACCGCATACACACAACCTACAAAGATGCAGAAGGTAAACATTGGGGCGATAGAGAATCCCAAGTTTGTTCAGATAGGAGATTATTGGAGTGATGAGACAACTAAGAAGATTGCATACTTACTACGAGAATATCAGGACCTATTCCCAATGACAATTTTAGAGATGAAGGGAATAGTAGGAGACTTAGGCAAGATGAATAGTGTGACAGAGGCCTTACAGGTTAAATCCGAGGTACAAGGAGAAAGTGAAGGTTGAAATAGATAGGATGTTGGATGAAAGAATTATTGAACCGGTAAAGGAATCCAAATGGATCAGTCCAATAGTAGTGTAGGAAAAAAATATAGGAGAATGAAGATCTGTGTGGATCTAAGGAATTTGAATGATGCATTCTTACATGACCCATTCCAAACACTCGTCACGAATGAGGTAATTCTGGAGAATGTAGGAGGACAAGAGACTCATTCTTTCATATATGGATTCTCTAGGTACCATCAGATAAAAATTGCGCAAGTGAACTGACACAAGAATATGTTCGTGACAGAGTGGGGGCATTATCAGTATATAGTTATTCCATTCGAATTGAAGAATTCCCATGCGTTGTTTTTTAGAGTAGCGGTTGCATCATTCAAGGAGGTCATTCATAAGTTCCTAGAAGTCTACTTTGATGATTGGACGATGTTCGGTCTACTGAAGGATCATATAGAAGTCCTTAGGCTCATGTTCGATCGGTGCAGATGGTGTCAGATTTCGTTGAGCCTGAAGAAGTGTATCTTTTGCACATCGTTTGGAATTATGTTGGGACATGTAGTGTGAAAACAAGGATTATAGTAGATCTAGATAAGATTGCAGTAATTATGGAGTTATAACCTCCTACATCAGTCATAAAAATGAGGGAAACATTGGTACATACAGGTTATTACAGGAAATTTATCAAAGGATATGTGTAGACCACAACACCAATGGAAACGCTACTAAAGAAGGAAGAAAAGTTTCAATGAAACGAGGGTTGTCAGAAGGGGTTGGACACCTTGAAATAAAAACTCGTAACTGCACTGATTTTAATCTTTCCCGATTGGAAAAAAGAGTTCCATGTACATGTAGATGCATCGTCCATAGTGTTGGGCACAATACTATCCCAATCAGGGGAAGGTGACATAAATCACCCAATTTATTTTGCAAGTAGGATGTTGTCTATAGTAGAGAAGAATTATACTACCAAAGAACAAGAAGGACTGGAAATGGTCTATGCGCTACAGAAGTTCAGAAATTATTTATTGGGGTCTCATTTTAAGATGTATACAGACCATTCTTCATTAAAATACTTAGTCAATAAGCTAGTGTTGGGGGGGAGAATATGCAAATGTCTAGTTTTATTTTAGGACTATGACTTTGAGTTTTTAGTGAAACCAGGGAAGTTGAATGTAAGACCAGATAATGTATCATGCATATTGTCAAGTGAAGATGAAGGAAATTTAGATGACAACTTCCCATATGTGCATCTATTTGAAATAAGGATGGTTGATGATTACTTTTAGGATATCGTACATTTTCTAAGTACATGTATGGATCCATTGGATATGACAATTGTTTAGAATAACCAACTGGTACTAAAAGAAATAGATTATAAGTTGATTGCAAGGAATCTATACAATTTGGGTGTAGATGGAATACTGAAGTGTTGTGTTGGAACACGAGAGAGCGATGATACTTCAATAAGAGCATGATGGGATTGCAAGAGGACATTATGCAGGGAGAGTAACTACAAAAAATATTTTGTGCAGAGGGATTTGGTGGCCTACACTTCACAAATATGTGAGGGAGTATTCCCATTCATGGAATGTATGCCAATGACTGGGAAAGCCATGTAGGAGGGATGAAATTCCTTTGAATCCACAAATTATGTTGCAAGAATTTGAGAAATGGGCCATAGAATTTTTCGTGCCAATCAATCCACATGAAAGAAGATCAAGGGCAAGGTACATAAACACTGTGACAAAGTATTTTAAAAGGTGTGAAGAAGAAACACTCGTTACAGATTGCATTGTAGAGATTGTTGCACGGTTTCTATCCAAGAATGTAGTCAAAAGATATACTATGAAGCATATATATAAAAAAACAAAGAACCACTTCACAGTTTTACAATCACAAGACCATTAAAAACATTAAAGCATAGAAACAATGGTTATGAAGTGGGAATGATAGGTCATAAAAATGACGTATGAGTATTAAATGGTAGAAGATCATAAATCATGATAGATCGATAGTACGAGGGAAACATAACATGATGGATTTGGTAATATCTGATTAACCACAATGGAAGATTGGAAAAAGAAGTTAAGGCAGGATGATACATGTATAATTTCCACAAACTCACAAAAACAACATGAAATAGTTAAGTCTAAGTCATTGTTTCATGCAAGAGGGAGAAAACAGAGTGAACCAAAGTGAATTTGAGAAAAGATCTGAGATAAAACCACCCACAAAGAGACACAGATATAGTCCATCATTCCTTCAGAAAAGTGGAATGTCACTGCCCAAATTTGGATCAACATTTGCAGCAGTGAGGAAATAGGAGAAGTGACCAGTGGTTACACCAGAGGTTAGGGAGAAAGCCAAAGATTTGGATTTGGAGCCATAAAAAAATTCACAAAGACTACTTACCACCAAGGACAAATGATGCACCACCAGTTCTGGTTGGTGTAAGTAGTGAAGAAGATATGTTGGGGAATATTGCCAGGATAAATATTATGGATCATGATATAATAGATGCATATAAATTCACTGCGTTGGTCAGGGATCAATATTTTCACACTAGGAGAATCCCAGGAACAGGAGAAATACTACTAGAGTGATGCAGGAGCATCACTCCACCTCAACACGTGCCAGTCAATAAACACGCATGGTGCACATTCAAGGAAGGGAGAGGCGTCTCCCTCTATTTTTTTCCTCAAGAATCAAAAACATAATTCTATCCTTAATGATGACAAGATGAAAGAGCCAAGACATGCCTTCACATAAGATAGAGATAAGGTCTCCATTAAGCGGTTGATGACAGGAAGGATTTGCATCCGATTTAGAGTAGATTTCCATCATTGTAATTTTCCCATAAGATAGGTGTTTTAAATGGTGATTTGACACCACTAGTTTAGCTTACGAGGGAGGATCATCGAACCCCTCTTGTATAAATATTTGTATTGTTTCCAAAAGAAGAGTTAGATGGTTGTAGGTTGTAGACAAATTCATAGGAGAGATATAGGGATCTGAGACTCATTCGTAGCTTAGACTCTACTATTGTAATTTGACATTCCACCATTAATAGAAAATGACATTTTTTCCTGTTGACAATTTATGTGTAATGGATGTTGTGTTTTGAATGTCATTTGTATGCTTTTGAGTTGTAGATGTATGTTAGAAATCGTCTGTAGGGATAGAGATATAGTTTTCTATCTGTGAGTGTGTTGAATTGGGTCTAGTTCTCTAGGCTAAGTATAAGGACTTCTCGACAAAGAGAGGAAAATCTATGAGCCAATGCAAGGAGTGTGTGTCTAAACTCAGTGGAGTCAGGAGAGAACCTACCAAGAGGGAATACAATATTAATTCATAGAATCGGGGAGAAATTTCAAGGTGGTTAAGTACCTTAGAAGAAAATATTGTGTAGGAGGAAACACAACTCAGAGTTACTGAACACTCTGAAACACTCTTCTAGGAGGGCATCGAGTTGGTGTGAGGATACACACTACTGAGACATTTGGAAGTGTTGGAACCCTTAATATATCCCAAAATTACTGAATGTTCTAAGAAAGGACGGATTTGCTAGAGTGCATCGACGAAGGAAAGGATATTCCTTAAACACTTCAGGAAGCAAAGGGAGAGGTCGTAAAAAATTAAGCCGAGCACAAGGAATGTGCCAGAGAAACTGTAATTCCATCCTATAAAGATCAGAGGGAAGAGCAAGAAGTTGCAAGGAGGGAACGAGTAATTTCACAAGGGGTGGTGAACTAAGAGATTTTCAAGCCAAGAAAAGTCACATAAGTATCTGTGCATAACTTTGCAAGGAGTGCAGAAAGATTTCGATAATAACCTAAGTCTCAAAAGAAATAATTTTCACTAAGTGTGAAAAAAAGTCGAGGACTTGTCGAAGTCTCAAAGACAGAAAAATCATCCATCATCGAGGAGGAGACAAGTGGCAGACGATCGAGAGGTTTGGGAGTAGGAAATTTGGGAGGTTTTCCAAGAGAAAGAAAATATCTTCGTGAAGTTGTAGAACATGAAGGGATTCTAGACCGTTGGATCTAGGAGGACACGTGGTAGAGATCTGTGTATTTTGGAGGAAGAACCTTTCGAGAAAATTCAAGGAGAGAATACCCGAAGAGATTGGAGCCGAAGTAATCCTAGTCATCTATTGAGATAAGAAATATGGATTTGGGATCGACACTGCACTGATTCGCAAGTCAAGAAGGAGAGATTCAAGAGAAGAGAGGACTCGCGAAGTCTGAACTCACAAGTTTATCACAACCATTGATCACGAGAGGAACACGGATCATAGATGTGGTCTTGAAGAAATTGTTGATTCAGAAATTGGGCAAAGGAGAGCAAGCCACTCACGAGAGTTCTGAATCATGGAGTCACAAAGGGAGTTAGCCCATGGTCGTAGGTCATGGTCACACCAAAGGAGGAGTCTAGAATAAAGAGCTAGCGTCATTGGCGTTAAATTTAGAAAGCGCTAAGGAGAGGGTCTGCGGGTGCCACATAAACTGTGCCAGGATATGAAGGATGTGTGATAGAGTTTCAGGTTCCAAGGAGGAATCTAAAGAGTCGCTCCGACTCAAGTATATCAAACGATCCTAGATTGTGAGTTCAACGCCATAAAGTGGTATCAGGGATTGATTTTTCTTGTAGATGGAAGGAAAAGGAGTAAGGAGGTGAAGGAGATAGTCTGATACCATCATAAGTGGTATCATAGGTTGTTTTGTCTACAGATTGTAGGCAAAGGAGACAAAATGTGATACTCTGTTGAAACTGTTGCAAGGTGTGCAATAGATGTTAAGACAACCGAGAGGGTTGCAGGTGAAGTGAGATGGACATTGAAGGTCACAAGAATCGTCAAGGAGAAGTCTTCCCACAGAAAAGAAGAGCGGAGATGGAAAAGGAGCTCAGTGAAATCTGATCCCAGATGGAGAAGATAACATTCAATATGCAACATGAGTTGAAGGTACAGTGGAGGTATGAGTGGCCAATGAAACAAAGAGAAAAATGGCCTATCCAACAATTGGTTTCCAGAAAGAAGCGCTCAGAGTTGAGAAGATGGCCGAGGGAATTTGAAACCCTCAGTGATGCAGAGGAAGTGGTTTACACCTATGAACCAGAAGTTGGGAAAAGCCTCATTGATGAGGAAGAGAGATCAAGTGAGGATCTCATAGACTGCTAGGGGAGCATTGGTGGAAATTCATGTTTCCAGGTGGGGAATGAGAAGAGGTTAGTGGATATCATAGACTACCTGGTGGGAAGAGGAGACATCCCATATTGCTAGGTGGGAAAGGGAGAAGACATGATCTCATTTGAGAGTTCGCATCAGCATAGGGAGTTGACAGATGAAGAGGAGGAAGAAGAAATACCTCACTCAGATGAAGATTCGTGTAGAATGAAGAGTCATGTGAATGACAATGATGAGAATTTGAAAACTTCCACCATTGAAGAGGAGGATCAGAGGACCATTCTGATCATTGGGGGAATTGAGATATTTCTACAAAGCATCCTAGTTGAGGCCATAGCATGCATTGCAAGAGAAGCAACAGAAGGACAGCCTGCAAAGACTATCATGGAGGAGAAGGAACAAATACTGAAATCTGTCCCAATAGAAGGAGAATGGAATTCAATGGAATCGTTTGACATTTTCATTCCGAAAGATGGAGAGGAGATGATTGTATCACTGGAGTCTGTAGTAGAAGAGGAAGCATAAAGTATAGAATTTGTTGATCTGTGTGAGGAATTGGAATCCCTAGAGAGAAGGGTGGTAGTGAAAATCATGCACATCCAATAGGCTAAATTGGAAGAAGATGGAGGATCATACCAGCAGGAGGAGGAACTGGAGGAAGTTGGAATGGACCCAACTGAAGAACCTTCATGAGAAAATCTATCAGAGGAGGAATATGAGAAGAATCCTATTAATGAGAGTTCTATAGGAGTGGAATTTGTAGTAGAGTGGAAAGATAAGGCCACAAATGAAGAGGATAACTTGTGAGATCAGTGTGATTTACCAATGGAAAAGGAATGAATGTAGAAAGTTGGTGTGCAAAGGAAGAGTCAGTCGATGGAGTAGCTAGATGAGATGATCGAGGAGATAAGGAAGTTGATTTTGGAGTCAATGCAGGAAGTGGTCAACATGAGGAGGCTAGAGAATAGGAAACCTGCAAGAGCAGCGGATAAGATGCAACGACAACAACAAAACAAAGGAGCTGAATGACAACTCTAGGAGAGATTTTTAGATCTAGGAGGATTTCAGCCATGCTGAAATCTCATGAGTAGGAGCTCATGATTTTCGTAGCCATGGAGTACGATGCAGGAACATCCCTCCACCTCAGCATTCTCTAGCCAATAAACATGCATGGTGTGCATTCAAGGAAGGGAGAGGCGCTACCCTCTCATTTTTTCCTTGAGAATCAAAAGCATAATTCTGGCTTTAATGATGAGAAGCTGGAAGATCCAAGACATGCCTTCACACAAGATGAAGATAAGGACACCATTAAGTGGTTGATGTCAGGGAGGATATTTATCCGATTTGGAGCAAGTTTCCATCATTGTAATTTGCCCGTTAGATAGGCATTTTAAATGGTGATTTGATACCACTAATTTAGCATGCGAGGGAAGCTCGTCGAGCCCCTCTAGTATAAATCTTTGTATTGTTTCCGAAAGGAGATTTAGTTGGTTGTAGGTTGTAGATAGATGCATAGGAGAGATACAATGAGCCAATAATTAGTCGTAGCTAGGACTCTACTATTGTAATTTTACATTCCATCATTAATAGAAAATGATAGTTTTTCTTGTTCACGATTTCTTTGTAATGGATGTTGTGTTTTGAATGTAATTTGTATGCATTTGAGTTGTAGATGTATGTAAAAAATCGTCAGTAGGGATAGAGATATATTTTTCTATTTGTGAGTGTATTGAATTAGGTATGGTTCTCTAAGATAAGTGCAAAAAGTGCGCGACAGAGATAGGAAACTCTGTGAGTCGACGCAAGGAGTGCATGTATGAACTCAGTGGCATCAGAAGAGAAGTTGTCAGGAGGGCATACCATATTAATTCATAGACTCATGGAGAAATTTCAAGGTGGTTAAGTACCTTGGAAGAAAAGATTGTGTAGGAGGAAACACAACTCAGAGTTACTGAACACTCTGAAACACTCTTCCTGGAGGGCATCGAGTTGGTGTGAGGATGCATAGTACTGACACATTTGGAAGTGTTGGAACCCTTAAGAGAATCCAAAAATTACTGAATATTCTGAGGAAGGAGGGATTTGATAGAGTGCATCAACGAAGGAAAGGATATTCCTTAAACCCTTTAGGAATCAAAGGCTGAGGCCGTCAAAAACTTAGTCGAGCACAAGGAGTGTGCCAAAGAAACTGTAAGTCCATCTTAAAAAGATCAAGGGGAAGAGTAAGAAGTTGCTAGTATTGCATGAGGAAGTTCACAAGGGGTGGTGAAATCATAGGTTTTCAAGCCGAGAAAAGTCACATAAGAATCTGTGTAGAACTCTACAAGGAGTGCATAAATATTTTGAGAATAGCCTAAGACCCGAAAGAAAGAATTTTTGCTAAGTGTGAAAAGAAGTCAAGGACTTGCCGAAGTCCCAAATACAGAAAATTTGTTTATCTTCGAGGAGGAGATAGGTGGTAGAAGATCGAGAGGTTCAGGAGAAGGAACTTCGGGAGGTTTTCTAGGAGAAAAAAAATGTCTTCGTGAAGTTGCAGAATGCGAAGCGATTCTGAACCGTTTGATCTAGGAGGAAACGTGGTAGAGATTTACGTATTTCGAAGGAAGAACCCTTCGATAAAAGTAAAGGAGATAATACCCAAAGTGTTGGCATGTTTACAGGCAGAGTGTGCTTGTCATTGATGGCAAGAACAACAATAAGGATGGCATATAAGAAGAAATGATGGCAAACAGGAAAGAAACAATGATAGCATCGGGAATTGTTATCTACAAGCTTAGGAGGAATAGTGCAGAGCTGCACACAGAGTGCAAGTGTGTGCCAGGGCCAAGGTTAAGTTCATTTCCAAAGCTCAGAAGCGATAGCATATTCCATATNGGTGGTAGAAGATCGAGAGGTTCAGGAGAAGGAACTTCGGGAGGTTTTCTAGGAGAAAAAAAATGTCTTCGTGAAGTTGCAGAATGCGAAGCGATTCTGAACCGTTTGATCTAGGAGGAAACGTGGTAGAGATTTACGTATTTTGAAGGAAGAACCCTTCGATAAAAGTAAAGGAGATAATACCCAAAGTGTTGGCATGTTTACAGGCAGAGTGTGCTTGTCATTGATGGCAAGAACAACAATAAGGATGGCATATAAGAAGAAATGATGGCAAATAGGAAAGAAACAATGATAGCATCGGGAATTGTTATCTACAAGCTTAGGAGGAATAGTGCAGAGTTGCACACAGAGTGCAAGTGTGTGCCAGGGCCAAGGTTAAGTTCATTTCCAAAGCTCAGAAGCGATAGCATATTCCATATGTGCAGATGAGGTCCATGAGAACAAACTCACAGGAGGAGAAAAGGTCGAGACCCGTGAACACTTACAAAATCTTCTAAGTTGGAGAGATCATAAGCTTAGGAGGGAGAGTGACAGTGGTTGTTGGATCACCAATCCTGAATACTCGATGATTGTTAGATCAATATCCATTGACCATAGGAAGTGTAGAGGAGAAGTACAGATCTGATCTGTTGGATCTGAGCAATGAGGATCAACAATCATTGGATCTAGAAATAAATGCATGAAGGATAAGACATTGGATGAGCATAGGAGAGTAGACTTGTCAAAGTCCTCAAGTCCCTAAGTAAGAAGGGACTGCCCATTGTGAATACTTTGAGGTGGGACACGATCCTCAACTCTAGAGAAAATCACTTCAAGGATTTTTCAGTTTGAGACATGAAAAACCCTAATTCCGGAGAGCCAGAGTAAATGACAAACGTCATATAAGTTTGAAGTGAAAGGGCAGGATAAGCTAGAAAATCATCATCGCATAAATATCGAGTTGTCAATCTGAGAACATGATCGACGAGAAACATTTAGTTCGGGTCTAAAAGTTGCGAGGAGGTTATTATTCGGGGACTCTCACTTAGGAATAATTGGCGACTTGAAAAGTTGAAATACCCAAAGTCCCAAAGGCCGAAGTCTTGAAGTGAATGAGGATCCACGTCAATAACAACACGTGATGCAATCAGACAATGAAAAGTGTCAAGATGATTCGACACTTCAGGTACGTGCAAATCACAAATCTGAGTGACACGTGGAATCTACTAGGCTCATGGCATGTCATCAAGTGACGTAAGTAAGTGACATCACTCTGAAAGTTTTACTCCGGGAGTTTTACCACCAACAGATGCCCTAAGTCCCGAAGTCCTGAATGTCGAAGTCCCAAAGTGGATATGGGTCGTCCAATCTGAAGAGCACTTCAGATGCATTCTCAATTGTTGATCTAGTACAGTGGAAGGACAGTGTAAGTGGAAGTATTAACCAATAAGAAGCAGTTTCCACTGCCTATGACTTATTCAGCAGGTGACCACTCCAGAGGAGAATGAAGCAATAATCAACTTAAAGTTCTGAACTGTCAAAGTCACCTATGATCGTTGATCAAGCAGGAGGGTACGTGTCAATGGATCGTGAACTCCGGGTGAAACTACTCTCGAAAAATGCAAAGGATAAAGGTTTGATATTGCCAAAGGCCGAAGTCCTGGACCAGAGGATAGCCATTGGATTAAAGAGGACATGCGTCAGAGGATTTTCATCTCTGGGAAAAACCAAAGGAAGGATGAAAGAATGTTGAGAGTTGAGATTTTCGAACCCCGAATGCCCGAAGGGATTGTGACCATTGATCCAAAAGGGACACGCATCGTTGGATAGTGGACTCCGAGTGAAATGCTCCGGGAGAAAGAAGAGTTTGAGAATCAAAACTTCTAAATCTCGAAAGGAGAAATCGATCTTGTCCATTGGTTTGGAGGGCCACATGTCACCTGATCATTGAGACTAAGGATCACGCGTGGACATAGGAAATAACACAGAAAAGGAAGATAAATCAGAGTTAATGGTCGAAGGAGCACCGTCAATAGCGTGAGATTGATGATCCCATCGCATTGCAGGGCTAGAACATGCTTGGGACTTAATTTTGCATGAGCAGGCCTCAATTGAAACCATGGTTTTGGAGAAAGGATGCATGGAGGCTCATAGTGAATTGCAGGGCGAAAAGCAAGTTTCCCTCAAACCGCCTATGGATGTGCTCGCAATTGCGTCGTCATGTGAAGTTCATAGCCCAAGGTAATATAGTGAAAAGGATCTAGTGCTCACTAAATGGAGCTCAGGAAGAAACTTTATAACAGACATAAGGTCAGCACCATAGGTCACATGAAGGAAGGGGATTAGAAGCCAAAGAAGCCATAATTAACTGGCTGTAACTGCCAGAACGGAGTGATTGTATCAGCCATAGAACTTGGGGTGCTCCAAGGTGATCGCTAGAGGAGATGATAAGTCTCGAGGTAACTTCCAGTGGAATGAAGACTGATCATAGAGACAATTGACAGATGGCAAAGTGTCAAAGTCTGTAACTGCAATAGAGAGGATAAGCTCAATTGTGACAAGGAAGACGAAGTGTTGCACTACCCGAGAAGGAAAAGAATATCAGTATAAGACATTGATGATGAAAAGACTCAGTATAACTGCCAAAGAAGATGATGAGTTGAATGGATGATCTGGTAGAGGACTAGGCATGATAAATATCCAAAAAAAAAAAGATATTGTTGCTTCTGTTGAGAGTGATTTATGTGGGTAGAAGCATGTTGTGTGAAGGATTTGAAATGCACAGAAGAGGGATAACATAGAGGATGTATATGGTGCACAAAGAATTAAATACAGGAGTAGAGAAAGCACAAGGGGGGCGAGCAGGAAGACACTAATGTAGGCAAAGAAGAGCAAAGAAGTGTAGCAAAACAATGATGAGACTGGTAAGCCATTGATAAATGTTGTATCACTGTGATAAATTTAATAAAGAAAATATTTATATTATAGAGTGGTAGGCAGGTTATAGGGAGGATTGTTGTCCTCAGAGTTTCAAGTAGGTTCTTGAACAGAGGGAGTTGTAGCTTCCATCTGGCTGCATCCATAAAAACCAGGGTGGTAGGGTGGTGCAAGGGAGAAATATTGTTCTCTGCTATATAGGTTGGTGCATGTGTGACTGTAAGTTGGTGCTTCAATCCAGTTGGTGCTGGAAATCTCAGGGAGTTGGTGCTTCCTTCTAGTGGTTGCTATATAAATCAAAGATTTGTTGCTCTCAACAAGTTTTTTCTTGTAAAACAGAGGTGGTAGCCTCAAAAGGAGTTGGTACTCATAAGAATGATAATGTATAGAAAATATAGACTACTTATCATATCGGGAAGAAGAGGTTTTTCCCTTTATGGGTTTCCTCAGGAAATATCTGTCTCTGTATATTTCATGTGTGTGATTGATGTTGAATATTCTATTTCTTACTTACCTACATTATTGTGATCATCATTGAGTGTTCTGTAAAGATCTTAAAATGGGCATAATTGTTTAAGCACAATAACAACTGATTCACCCCCCCTCTCAGTTTTCCAACAATTGGTATCAGAGTTGGTTCCTTTTATCTAAAGGTAGATACTAGAGATTAAACATGACTATCCATGAAGGAAATTCAACCAATAAGGCCCCCTTGTTCAATGGAACAAACTTTGCCTTCTATAAAGTTAGGATGAGAACCTACATAATGGCTTTAGGTGCAGATGTCTAGGATGTGGTAGAGACTAGTTATGTAAAGCTAGTTGTACTATCTTCTAAGGATGACAAACTAGAATTCAACTTCAACACTAAGGCTATGAATGCTATTGTGAGTGGGCTTGTAGAAACAAAGTTTGTAAAAATTATGCACTTAGAATCTGCCAAAGAAATGTGGGACTAACTCAGTAGCAGTTATGAAGGTAATGAGAAGGTAAAGGATGCCAAGATTCAAACCTACATATTACAGTTTGAACAAGTAAATATGAAAGAGGATGAAACTGTTGGGAAGTACTTTCTAAGAGTTGAAGAACTAGTAAATGCAATGATAGGACTTGGTGAAAAATTTGAGGATGTTTCTTTAGTTAAGAAATTTTTTAGATGTTTGCCAGATAGGTTCAACTGAAAGGTCTATGCTATAGAAGAACTTAATGATCTAAAAACTCTGTCTATTGACCAACTCCCAGGAACTCCGACTACCTATGAAATGAGGATAGTTAAAGATAAACCCACCTTTAGAGAATCGTCATTTAAAGTAGATAAGAATGAGGGTTCTGAGCCTGATGAAATTGAAGAAAAATTTGGGAGAGGACTGAAGAAAGCATTAGACAAGTACCAAGGAAAAATTCCCTTCAAATGTTTTAACAGTGGAAATATAGGTCACTTTGAATCTAAGTGTCCACACAAGAAGCAAGATCAAAATTATGAAGGTGAAAAGAAGTACAAACCCAAGAGATTTGGTAAAAAGAAAAGTTTATGTGTAAACAATGATGACTCTTCAGAAGACACAGATAGTGACTCTTCCTCTAAAGATAAGGTTAATGGATTTATGCTTATGGCCAAAGAGGATTATGACAATAAAATCACATGAAGTGATGTTGATGATGAAGAAGTTGCGGTTGACTTGGAAGGAGAATTGATCAGTGCTCTAGAAGAAATTGTTAAACTTAGATCTAAGAAGAAAAAACAAAAACAATTGCTTATACACTTTGAGAAAGACAATAAAAAACCTGATGAAGACTCTTCCCTACTAAAAGTGGAATTAGAAGAGGCAAAGAAAATAGAGGACATTTTGAAACAATAGTTATAAGAAAATAAGGCAAGATGTGAATCCTTGGAATAAGAGGTAGTAAAAAAAAGAAAAGAGATGGATAAGTTTAAAGCATTGTATCTCCAAAATCTTCCAAGCATTAAAGCCTCAACAAAACTGAATGACATTCTGAGCAAAAAAAGATCTCCCTTATTGAAGATTGGTTTAGGTTATATAAGTGGTTCAAGAAGAAAACAGATGGAAAGCAAAGATCTAGTAAATATGATCAAGTTCCAAGTCAACAGACAATCATACCTTGTGAGTACTTTATCACCAAAAGCTAATAAAGACAATATGATCCATGATATAAAAAAAAAAATATCACAAGATGGAGCAATAAATGCGAAGAAGAAGGCCATTCTTCAGGTATCAAAATTTCTTCCATGGTTATTTTTTTTACTGTTCAGATTTTGGTCATAAGATTGTAAATTGTCAAATTAAGTTTAGAGACATACAACTGAGGAGGTCAAGAAATAACCAATCTTTGCAACATACAAATAAACAACTAATGAGTAGAAAAAGTAGCACCAACCACTTTGACCTATCGAACAATGATCTCAAATGTTATAAATGTCATAAATTCAGCCACAAAGCTACAAAATTCCATCTAAATAAGTACAAGGCAAAAGAAGTACAAGGCAGATCCAAGGATAAATCCCTTAGCTAGAAAAGTCAGCACATGGAAAATGAAAGATAGTGAAAATTGTATTGGTCTAGTACTTTCTTCTCAAAAACAAAAATACCCATGGTATATAGACAATGGATGTTCCAAGCACCTGACTAGAGACAAGAATAAGTTTATGTCTATAAGTAAAAAGAAAACAATAAATGTAACATTTGGAAATGATGAACGAGGTAAAATCAAGGGTAAAGGGATGGTGAGTTTGAGTAATGGTAAAGGAAAATCCCAAGGTGTTCTTCATGTAGATGGGATGAAACTTAACTTCCTGAATGTAAGTCAAATGTGTGACAGAGGATGTGAAGTGGTGTTCACTTCCAAGGATTGTAATATAAAGTATGTAAATTTAGGACAAGTGGTGGCTAAAGGCATAAGGACAAAAAATAATGTATATGTGTTGAAAGAAGATGAAGAAGAGTGTAATCTAAGAAAACATGATGAAATATGGTTATGGCATAGGAGACTTGGACATCTAAACTTTGAACACTTAATCAAGCTCAAACATCTTGAGGCAGTAAAATATATTCCAAGAATATCAAAGCCATGAGACTCTGTGTGTAAACCCTTCCAAGTGGGAAATCTAACTAGGACATAGTTTAAATCCAAGAGCTCTACTTCAACAGATAAACCAATCCAATTAGTTCATATTGATTTATGTGTACCATCAAGACAGAAAGGCACAGGGAAGGAAAAATACTTTATGTTGATCATTTATGATTACTCAAGACTCACTTAGGTTGCTTTTCTCAAAGAAAAGGCTGAATAATTTGAGAAATTTAAAATATGTAAGGCTTTAACTGAGAATCAAATAG
The DNA here is from genome assembly GCA_010110895.2 of Picea sitchensis. Classification (NCBI taxonomy): domain Eukaryota; kingdom Viridiplantae; phylum Streptophyta; class Pinopsida; order Pinales; family Pinaceae; genus Picea; species Picea sitchensis. The sequence continues at coordinate 113,186 of SNQJ01S0025088.1, forward strand.
GAAAGAGGTTAAATGAAGTAAGATCAGACAACGGAGGAGAATTTATGTCAAGTGATTTTAAGGAATTCTGTGATAAACATGGGATCAAGAGAGAATACTCAATCCCAAGAACTCCACAAGAAAATGGAGTAGTTGAGAGGCAATACAGAACAATTCAGCAAATGGCTAGGTCAATGATGAATGAGAAGAACATTGGTAAAAATTACTGGGTAGAAGAAATACACACAACAGTCCATATTCTTAACAAATCCCACCTTAGACAACATAGTGACAAGACACCTTATGAACTATGGTATGGAAGACCTGCTTCAATCAAACACTTCAAAGTCTTTGGGAGTAAGTGTTACATAAATAATAATAATAAAAACCTTTGCAAGTATGATGACAAGGATGATGAAGGAATCTTATTATGATATGATATCAAAAGTAAAGGATATATATGCTTTAATAAAAGATTGCATAAATTAGTTGATTGCATTGATTTAAAGGTTGGTGAAGAAGTCTCTGTAAGAGAGGTGAGTAATATTGAGTCTACTACAGGGGACACATATGAAATTGAGGATGAGTAAGTCCAAGAATCAGAAGGATAAGACTCTAAGTTAAATGAAGATACAAATACTCAGGAAGACTCAAATAAGAAGACCCAAACAAAACCACCTCTCAGAATTATTAGAAAGAATCATCTTGAAAATCAGATAATTGGTGATATGAATAAAGGAGTTTAGACAAGAAGGAAATTGATTAATGTTTGAGAACAATCTCAGATTGCCTTTCTGTCTTTTCTTGAACCTAAAGAATTTAATGCAACAAGAGAAGATGACCATTGGGTTAAATCCATGGATGATGAACTTGACCATATTGAGAAAAATAATACTTGGGAGATGGTTCCTAGACCTGAAGGTAAACATGTCATAGGTCCCAAATGGGTCTTTAAGAATAAATTAAATGAGAAGGTTACAAACAGAGTTGTTCAGTTGAATTATATTCCTTCCGCAGAACATATAGCTGATATATTTACTAAACCCATAGCCAAGACACAATTTGAATATCTTTGTCAGAATATGGGTGTCATCTCTTCTCTCACCTAAGAGAGTCCATCCTGTCAAGGGGAGATTTTGTTGGTTGAATATATGATACCTCCGAAAAGTACTGCAACAACTCAGGGGGAGCATGTTTTATTTGACATTGATGTCAAAGGGGGAGAAAAGGTGTGGTCTGGATGCTACAGTTGGAGGTCTACACAGATTAGTGCAGCCTTTCAGGGTTTCCATCAATTCCAATGGGGGATCTTCTTGGCATGTTTACAGGAAGAGTGTTCTTTTCATTGATGGAAATAACAATAGCGAGGATGGAATATAAGCATCAATGATGGAAAACAAGAAACAAATGATGATAGCATCGGGAATTGTTTTCTACAAGTTCGGGAGGAATAATGTGGAGTTGCACACATAGCGCAAGTGTGCGCTAGGGATGAGATTAACTTTATTTCCAAATATCATAAGCAATAATATCTTCCAAACGTGTAGACGAGGTCCAAGAGAATGGACTTGCTGGAGGAGAAAAGGTCGAGACCCGTGAACACTTATAAAATCTCCTAAGTTAGATAGATCAGAAGCTCAGGAGGGAGAGCGATAGTGGTCATTGGATCACCAATCCTGAATACCTAATGACCATTATATCAACTTCCAGTGACTAGAGGAAGCATACAGGAGAAGTATATCTCTAATCCGTTGGATTTGAGCGCCGAGGATTAGCAATCATTGGGTCCAAAAATAAATGCACGGAGGAGAAACCATTGGATGAGCATAAGAGAACGGACTTGTCGAAGTCCCGAAGTAATCAGAGATTGTCTGTAATCAAGACTGACATGTGGCACATGATCCTCAACTCCAAAGAAAATCACTTCAAGGATTTTTCAATTTGAGACTTGAAAAACCCGAAGTCCGGAGGGCCGAAGAGCCAGAGTAAACGACATCCGTCAGATCAGTTTGAAGTGGAAGGACATGATAAGATAGAAAAGAAGCATCGCAAAAAGATCAAGCCGTCGATCTGAGAACATCATCGATGAACAACATTTAGTTCAGGTCTAAAATTTGCGAGGATGTTATTGTTCAGGGACTCTCACTTCGAAAGAATTGGCGACTTGAAAAGTCAAAATACCTGAAGTCCCGAAGGTCAAAGACCTGAAGTGAATGAGGATCCACGTAAGCAAGACTACGTCAACAAGGAAATGTGACACAATCAGAAAATGAGAAGTGTCAAGTTGATTTGGCACTTCAGGTACATGCAAATCACAAATCCAAGTGACATGTGGAAGCTACTAGGCTCATGACACATCATCAAGTGACGTAAGTAAGTGACGTCACTCCAGAAGTTTTACTTGAGGATTTTTACCACTAGAATATGCCATAAGTCTCGAGGTCTTGAATGTCGAAGTCCCGAAGTGGATACGAGTCGTCCGATATGAAGATCACTTCGGATGCATTCTCAATCGTTTTATCTAGTACAGTGGAAGGAGAGTGTAAGTGGAAGTGTTAACCTACAACAAGCGGTTTCCACCGCCTATGAATTATTCAGTAGGTGACCACTCTAGAGGAGAATGAAGCAATGATCAAATTAAATTTCCGAAGTGTTGAATTCACTTATGATCGTTGATCATGCAGGAGGGTACACTTGAACAGATCGTGAACTTCGGGAGAAACTACTCCGGGAAAAAGCGAAGGAGAAAGGTTTGAGATTGTCGAAGGTTGAAGTTCCAGAGTGATCGATAGCCATTGGATTAAAGAGGACATGTGTCAATGGGTTGTCAGCTCTGGGAAAAATCAAAGGAAGGATGAAGGAAAGTTGAGAGTTGAGATTTTTGAAGCTCGAATACCCGAAGGGATTGTGACCGTCGATCCAAACGGGACATGCATCATTAGATCATGGACTCCGAGTGAAATTTTCCAGGAGAAAGCAACGTTTGAGAATCAAAACTCCCAAAGCCCGAAAGGTAAAATCGATCTCGTCCGTTGGTTTGGAGGGCCGCATGTCACTTGATCAATGAGACTAAGGATCACGCGTGGACAGAGGGAAGAAGGCAGGAAAGGAAGATTTATCGGATTCGTTGATTGAAGGAGAACCATCAAGATCATGAGATCAACGGTTCCATCGCATTGCAGGGCCAGAACATGATTGAGCCTTAATTTTTCATGAGTGGGCCACAATATAAACCATGGTTTTAGAGAAAGGATGTGTGGAGGCTCGTAGTGAATTGCAGGGAGAAAAGTGGGTTGCCCTCAAATCGCCTATGGACGCGCCTGCAATCGCGTGGTCACGTGAAGTTCATATCCCAAGTTCATATCGTGAAAAGGATCTATCCCTCACTAAATGGAGCTCGGGAAGCGCCTTTCGAATAGGCATATGGTCACCGCTAGAGATCACATGAAGGATGGGGCTTAGAAGCCAAAAAAGCCATAATTCAGTGGTTGTAACTACCAGAACAAAGTGATTGTCTCGGCCAGAAAACATGAGGAGATTCACAGTGATCACTAGAGGATTTGAAGAGTCTCGAGGTAACTGCTAGTGGAATGAAGACTGATCACAGAGACAATTGCGAGATGGAAAAGTGTCAAAGTCTGTAACTACAACAGAGAGGAAAAGCTCAACTGTGACAAAGAAGATGAAGTGTCGCGCTACCCAAGAAGGAAAATAATCTCAGAATAATCCACTAATGATGAGAAGACTTAGTATAACCACAAAAGAAGATGATGAGTTGCATGGATGATCTGGCAAAGGACTAGGCATGATAAATATACGCAAAAAAGAGAAGAGATTGTTGCTTTTGTTGAGTGTGATTTATGCAGGTAGAAGCATGTTGTGTGAAGGAGTTGAAACACACAAAAGAGGCATAGTGCAGAGGATGTATATGGCGCACAAAAAATAAAATGCAGGAATAGAGAAAGCACAAGGGGGGAGAGCAGGAAGACATTGATGCAGGCAGAGAAAAACAATGTAGTCGAACATTGATGAGACTAGTAATCCATTGATAAATGTTATATCATTGTGATAAATTTAATAAAGAAAAGATTTATATTAAAAGGTGGTATGGAGGTGCTAGGGAGGACGATTGTCCTCAGAGTTTCAAGTAGGTGGTTGAACACGGGGAGTTGTAGCTTCCATCTGGTTGCAGCAAGAAAAACCAGAGTGGGAGGGTGGTGCAAGGGAGGAATATCGTTCTCTGTTATACAGGTTGGTGCCTGTGTGACTGGAAGTTGGTTCTTCCATCTAGTTGGTGATGGAACACTCTGGGAGTAGGTGTTTCCTTCTAGTGGGTTCTAGAAAAATAAAAGATTTGGTGCTCTCAGAAAGTTGTTGCTTGTAAAACAGAGGTGGTAGCCTCAAAAGGAGTTGGTTCTCATAAGAATGATAATGTATAGAAAATAAATACTACTTATCATATCAAGAATCAAAGGTTTTTCCCTTTATGGGTTTCCTCAGGAAATATTTGTCTCTGTATATTTCATGTGTGTGATTGATGTTGAATATTCTATTTCTTACTTACCTGCATTATTGTGATCATCATTGATTGTTTTGTAAAGAGTTTAAAATGGGCATAATTGTTTAAGCACAGTATCAATTGATTCACCCGCCCTCTCAGTTCTCCAACACGAAGAGCATGGAGCCAAAGTAATCCTACCCATCCATTGAGATAGGACATGTGGATTTGGTCTCATCACTTCACTGATTCGTAATTTGCGAAGGATAGAGTCGGGAGAAGAGAGGAATCACAAAGTCCGAACTCACGATTTGATCATAGTCGTTGATTGCGAGAGGAACATGGACCGTAGATCTGGACCCGAAGAAATCACAGATTCAAAAGTCAAGAAAAGGAGAGCAAGTCGCTCACGAGAGTTTCGAAGCACGGAGTCGTGAAGGGAGCTGGCCCACGGTCCTAGTCCACGGTCACATGAAAGGGGGATTCTAGCATAAAGAGCTAGCATTGCTGCCATTAAATTTAGAAAGCGCTAAGGAGAGGGTCCACATGTGCATAACCTATGCTAGGAAAGGAAGGACCTGCGATAGAGTTTTGGGTTCCAAGGAGGAATCTAAGGAGTTTCTTTGGCTCAAGTATATCAAAGGATCCTACACTGAGAGGTTGACGCCATCATAGAGCCATATGAATGGGCATTAGGGTTGGAGAAAGAAATAATATTGAGCTTGTTATAAATTATGCATTTTGGGTGGAGTACGAAAATTAATGTCTGCATGAAGGTGTTACTAAGATGTGTTCATGGGAGGCACTCCGGCTGGATCCCCCAGTATCAATCAATAATGTGTTAATTGTGCATATTATAGGTCTTCCAAAAGATGGCAAGGATCTATGATTGTTGTTCAAAAAGGCAGGACAGTGGGCCCTCTCTGAGTCAAAGAAAGAGAAATTCCAAACATTTAGAGGAAAGAGGGGTATAGATGTTAAGAGATTCAATGACAAAAATGTGAGGTTTGCGATGCAGGTATTTTCCTACAAGTTACTATGAAATGTTTTCAAATATGAAGTCCCAGTTTCAGTCATTTCAGCCACAAAGAAGTGTGTGGAACAGGTCCAGATGAACTGGGACACCTTCTTGGTGAACCTATTCTTACAAGATTGTACTGAGGCCCAGGAAACGGGCATTTAATTCCATTATGCATGGTTTATAATATTTATTGCATTGTTTGGGTGGGAAGCACCAGGGTATAAAAGTGCTTGCACACATTAGGTTGCAACAATTTGGCTGTGAGGTATGCCAATTCATGGCACACAACAATTAAGAGAAGGAAAAATGACAATAACAACACGTTTTTTATCTACTTGGAAAACATTACCTATTTATTTCCACACACACCACACATATCAAAAGAAATAATAGTAGCATATAAGGATATCACAAGATTCAGAGCCGACATGCACCATATGTATGTGCAGGAAAAGAAGGATCCAGTGCACCAATGGTTGCCAAGTAGTTACATGTTGACAATGAAGGATGTGAGATTGATAGTGAATGACTAGGAGGAAGGATGGAAGCGCCCAACATAAAAGGAGGAAGGATGGAAGCGCCCAACATAAAATAAAGGAAAATCATAAGAGGAGGAAGAACAAGACAAAAGTGATGAGGAACAGGGTGAAGAGTAAGGAAAGGATCAAACTAATGGCACGTAGGTGATATGCTTGGCCCATAAACAGGACATGATATAGAAATAAAAAGGAAGGATGCAAGGAAAGAAAAAGTAGGGGGGGCGTGCAAGAAAACTAAGGTGCATAGAGAGACTTGATTTTATATATTAACTAATGATGATATGGACAGAATTGGCTAGCAGATATGGGATACCACATAAGAAATATGGGAGGAAGAAGAAAGAAAGAAAGAAGAGAAACAAAAGAAAGTGCAAGATTAGTTGGGAGTACTCTATAATATTTTGGAATCAACAAGCATTAAAAAAGATCACAGGTCTAGGGAAGGACCATCCATGGGGCCAAGGAGAGAATCAAGAAGCATGCAACCGACCCTGACACAAATAATAATAGGGCATAGAACCTTACATATTGAGATAGATGCATTGGAGCTGCCAATGGGAGAGTTGCAGGAGAAAGTAAATTCATTGGGCTATCTCAATATGGTCATATCAAGGATTCCCATGTAGAGACTACACGATTTTTAGGAATAACTATTACAGGAAATTAAGACCAGAGGAAAGGAAGCAACCCAGGAGTTGGAAAAAATGAAGGATGGAAGAAATCAGTTACAACAATAGTATGAGGTTGCACTCCAACAAAATAAGGATGTTGAAGGCCAAGTAGCGGAGGTCATGAAGGAAAAATATGAGGATGTAGAAAGGCTGAAGAAAGCCTTTAAGGAAAAGAATGAATCAGAGTGCATAGCACAAAAAACCCAAGCAACGGTCCAAAAGTTATATAAGGAAATTACAGAAGTTCCCTTAGTAGTCGAAGCTACTATGGAGGACAAAGTTTTAAAAATTGGTGAATTCATTAAGGGCTTCATGGAGCATATCCAGGAACATGCCAAGAACACCGCCAAAAGTGTGCAAAGACAAGGAAAGAATGACATCGACAATAGTTTCCAACATTAAGAGGATAGAGGGATAATGCACAAAACTTTGTGAGGAGAGTGTGCAAGTGTGGAAAAAAATAATAGAACACCCAGAGATGAAAGAAATAGAATCCAAACTAAGAGAAGCACAAAAACAAGTGCACCAAGCTACATAAAGGGAGGCTACACTACCACCAGTGGAGCGTATGTCAGTCATTTTGTTTCAACGAAAAAAATATGTAGAAGTGAAGAAAATGAGGGATCAACAAAATATATTTAAATAAATATTGGTACCACTGCAAGAAGAATCAGTGAGGGTAATTAGATAATTGGCCACAGTGTAGTGTAAGGTAAAGTAGGCAGCTATTGAAGAAGAGGACAAACTTACAATCTTAACCACATAGGGGAAGAGGAGATAGAAGCAACATAGGCCACAATCATCAAAGAGGTGGAGGTAGCCAAGGATGCCTCCAAAAACTTCATGTCGGCATGGAAGAGTAGGAAACAAGCCCAAGTGGCTCAAGACGAGCCATAAGTGAGTGTTAAGGGCGTACTAGACAGGCAACTTTGGAAACAGTTTTGCAGTTTTGATGCAGTTTTTAGGAAAAATACTAAGTAGAGGAAAAGTGCATGGAAGAAGAAGGAAATATAGGGAGTGCACAACTAAGGCACATTCATGAGGAAAATGCATAGAATGAGGAAATTTCATTGAAGTCAGACAATGTGCCTACATGAGAATAAAGAAAATAGAGGAATAAAGTAGAACGAGGATAAAAAAAGAGAAGAAAGTGAGATAATAAAGAATGAGAAAAGGATGATAGCCCGACATTATATAAATAAAATAACAACAAAAAAACATCATGCAGAGGGAAAAGAAACACAAACAACCAATTATCTAATGGAAGTATGCATTGTAATGGGGTATTTTGGGGATGAACAAATCAAGGTTTTTAGCCCTAGATTTCTGTATAAATATGTAATGGGTTGGGAGATAGGTTTCCTTTGTTCCTCTCTAGTGATTTATGGTTCGTTTTTAGGGGTTCCTCCATATTATTGGGTTCCATAGTTCTTGAATTTAATAGTCTGTTGATGAGAAGAATCAATAAAGGAATTCTAAAGAGATGATATAGAATCTTGTTTTGTTCATCTTTTCTATGTTTTCTTATGAATTTTGTTTGTATGAATCATAGAATAGATTTTTCTTATGGTTAAATATGGTGCAAAATTCATAATTATTACAACAATGAAGTGTATATGAATATGGAATAGCGTTATTTATTGATCCGAAATCGGATTCAGAAGCCTGACAGGGCATGAAAAATGATCAAAAAGGAAAGTGCTCAGAATCCGACGAAACCAACACCATTGCGTCTGTCTCGTCTTCCTGATTCCGGTGGTATAATTTTTTTGTCAAACAGAGTCCGTATGGAGAAGATATCGCATTATGTCCGCCAAGCCAAACAGGCAAAATTTTTGGATGCTGACTGTACCTGTCCGTACAGTCCGTACAGGACACGTGTTAGTCCGTACAGGACATGTGGCAGGTCCGTACAGGACACCTGGAAGCACCAGGAGATGACACGTAGCAGGTCCATATAGGACACCTGGAAGCCTCAGGCAGTGACACGTGTCAGGCAGATTTGGCATTTTTGGTGTACGGCTGGACCAATCCCGAGGTGACACGTGTCACCACTGAAAGGGTGACACGTGGCATGGGTGACGTCAGCAGCTGACATGGCAGGATGATAGAGCGTATGAAAAGGATGACACAGCAGGTCGACATGGCAGTACGACGCTGACGTGGCATGATGACTGGACTGTACGGCGAGCTGACGTGGCAGATGACGTGGGTGAATCAACGATGGACACGCAGCATATCCTGATTGGTTGACATGGACAAATCATCGGTCGACACATGGCATGCATCGGTTGGATGTAAGGGTGCCACGTGGCCCAATCACGGGCTGGCACGTGGCACCTCAGTTTTGGCTAATATGGTTTTGGTTTCAAAAGTATATGGAGTCGACCGAATTTGAACCGACGGCCTCCCCCACCGACAGAGCTTTAATAAGAGTTTCGTGACCACTATGCCATGATTTGGGACTTGTTATGTATGCGGGCAATAATTCTTTTAAGTTTTCATTTTGTGTATAACGGCGGGGGGTGGGGTCGGGGCTTAGCCCCGACCTCGATTCTATTCTTTGTAATGTTGCGCATGTAAATATGCGCGGGGTTGTTTATGTGCGCGCCGTGGTTTTTGTATTAACATATGACCATATGTATGGGCAATTGTTACCGTTTGGCCCATAGTCATATGCGAACACCATATGACCCGGGGGTGTACTACAACAGCGCGAGAGGTTTTATATGTATAGCCTGTGGTTCCGTGTAATGTGCCAATACGACCGGTGCTAATGCGCGTGAAAGGGGGCAAGGCCAGCGCTAGCCCAAAGGGCTAAGCGCTTGGCCATATTGAGTCATGTGACCACGCCAAGACGGGGCGCGCCCAACAAAGGGGGCTTAAGGCCCGTTTTTAAACTATAATATGGTTTTAAAAGTGGGTTTTCAACCACTTTATGTTTTTTTTAATTAATTAAAACCATTTTTATTGTAATTAAGCCTATTTTGGGAGTTATTGGGCATTTTTAGAGCCTAATTTTTGGGAGGAAGTTGGAGATGGACAACCAACTTTCCCAACTATTTAACAAAGACCATTTTGAGGCCATGGGGACAGCTTTTGGAGAGCATTCAGAGCAAAGATGCTGAGGAGAAGCCAAGTCAAAGCTAGTTTGAGGCAGGGAGACCGTTGAGGAGGAGATGTTGTCGGACGATTTCTGAGAGCTCCGGACATCCGTTTCCCATGTCGTCTTTTGTGCATGATTCTAGAGATCTGGGCGAACATGAACAGATCATTCTGGAAGCCATTTATCATTGTAATGATGTACCATTGAGCTTTATAAAAGAAATAAAGAAGCCTCCCCTACAGAGAAAAGGCCCGGAGACGTAGGCAAAGTTGTGCCGAACTCCGTTATCAACTTGTGTATTATGGTTTGTTGTTTCTCATTGTTTTTCAGATCTGCAAATATGTTAATGGCTGTATAATTAATTTTCTTTCTCGTTCTTTCGTTAAGTTTCCCAATGGTCAATTAATGCATGCAAATAAAAACTCAACCATAAGTCATTCGAAAAATCCTGACGGATCAAGTCGTATCAGAGCTAGTTGACGTTTGGATTTGAGTTTTGCATGTTAACCAGGGAATAGAACATCTCAAGGAGGAAAATGGCATCTACAGGAGAACTTTCTAAAGACGAGAAGGAGTTCAGAGATTCGGTGTTTGCCATGGCCGAGATGGTGAAGGTGTTGTATGAAGACTACTTGGAATGAAAGAGAACGGTTCAAGTGAAAGCTTCAAAGAGAAACAAAGGAAAAGAAGAATTGAAGGAAGTGCCTTCTACATCTGTTTCAGAAAACACATCTGAGGTATGCAGTGAAGGTTCCTCATCGAATTTTCCTCATTCTCATCAAGTTGGTTTTGGTGAATTCGAAAAACACACAAAAGGTGTAGGTTTGAGAATATTAACCAAGATGGGTTATGAAAAAGGAAAGGGCCTTGGATGTAGAGGACAAGGCATTGTGAATCCTATTGAGGTTGAGGAAAGGCCTCAATATTTAGGATTGGGATATGGTGAAGGGGACCTTGGAGAGTCTTCCAAGATAGGTTCCAAAACTTCGGAAGCAAGTAATGCTTCAAATGGCCAACTTAAGACATTGCAGGAATACTTCACAAAAGGAAATGGCACATCACTTCAGGGTTGCGGTAGTGAATGCAAGTCGTCTCCAAAGAAAAGTGAAGATCAACATGGAAGGTATAATGGTCATGTTTCTATTAATTCTCCTTTCGATTATAACAAGCATAATCAAGTAAACCGGAACTTATGGAAACTTATTCCATGTACTTACTGTCATTCACCTAAGCATTGCGTTGGCAAGTGTTGGAAGAGACAAACTTTGTACAGGAAACCTATGTCGACCAGGAAGGAAACACGACGTAAAGGCTCAAGTCCACAACGGAAGAAGGAGAAGGGTAAGCAGGTCTGGATGCCAAAAACTCGTTGTACGCTTTGCAACAAGAGTGGACATCAAAAGGCTAGTTGCTGGAAGATTAATCCGGAGCTTCGTCCAAGGAAGGAAAAAAGGATTTTTCAAGTACCCACGAAGGAGGACGGATTACCAGCGAAGCAAGAAGAACACCGTGAAGGAAAGAAAGCAGTCACTTGGTTCTGCCAGAAGTGGATGTCTCAACCTCATTGTATTTTGCTTCCATTAATGTAATCGGATCTAGAGCAAGCTGGGTGGCCTATCCCGAGCTTGTTGAGTGGTCAGTAACCTTTTGGGGACCAAAAGGTCTTATTGTTGGGAGGTGTGATCCGAAATTGGATTCAGAAGCCTGACAGGGCATGAAAAATGCTCAAAAATGAAAGTTCTCGGAATCCGACGAAACCAACACCATTGCGTCTGTCTCATCTTCCTGATTCTGGTGGTATAATGTTTTTGTCAAATGGAGTCTGTATGGAGAAGATATCGCATTCTGTCCGCCAAGCCAAACAGGAAAATTTTTTGGATGCTGACTGTAACTGTCCGTACAGTCCGTACAGGACACGTGTCAGTCCATACATGACACGTGGTAGGTCTGTACATGACATATGGAAACACCAGGAGATGACATGTTGCAGGTCCGTACAGGACACGTGGCAGCCTCAGGCAGTGACACATGTCAGGCCGATTTGGCATTTTTGGTGTATGGCTGGACCAATCCCGAGGTGACATGTGTCACCACTGAAAGGGTGACACATGGCACGGGTGACATCAGCAGCTGACGTGGAAGGCTGACAGAGTGTACGCTAGAGCTGACACAGCAGGTCGACGTGGCATGATGACTGGACCGTACGGCGAACTAACGTGGCAGATGATGTGGGCGAATCAACGATGGACACGCGACATATCCTGATTGGTTGACGTGGACGAATCATCAGTTGACATGTGGCATGCATTGGTTGGATGTAAGGGTGCCACGTGGCCCAATCACGGGCTGCCACATGGCACCCCGGTTTTGGCTAATATGGTTTTTGTTTCAAAAGTATATGGAGTCGACCGGATTCGAACCGGCGACCTCCCCCACCGACAGAGCTTTAACAAGAGTTCTGTGACCACTACGCCATTCTTCGGGACTTGTTATGTATGCGGGAAATAATGCTTTTAAGTTTTCATTTTGTGTATAACGGCAGGGGGTGGGGCCGGGGCTTATCCCCGACCCCGATTCTATTCTTTGTAATGTTGCGCGTGTAAATATGCGCGGGGTTGGTTATGTGCGCACCGTGGTTTTTGTATTAACATATGACCAT
>SNQJ01S0025088.1:143472-177982 GCA_010110895.2 Picea sitchensis
ATTATTTTATTATAGATTTTTATAATTATTATGATATATTTTTATTTATTAATCACATACATGCACCAAGATGGAAAAGTGCATGAGCATAAATAGATAGATAGATATCCAATGAAACAATGAAATTATGAGATCGAGCATTAAAAACAACTTTAGGGTATTACCATGATTAATCATTCTTTTTTCTAAAATATGCATGTCTCAATCTATACTTATGATACTTATGGATCATATAATTTGTTTTATAGATGAAAGAGACAATAAAATATTATGCTAGAAAGAAATGATCTATATGTTTTAAAATTATGATATATATATAAATAAAAATGAATAAAAATAAAAAACATTGTTTTTTCCTAATATGTGTATGGGGAATCCACATATGAACTCTATAACTATGGGTGGTTTCATCACTAATAATATGTGGAATATATTTAATAATCTTTCCGAAAATACAGATTATAATAGGGAGATGGAAAAATGAGTGCATTTTTGCTTATGCTACCTAAACCACTATGTTCATTAATCCAAAGATAAAACCAAAGCAAAGAATTGATCCTAACACATAGAGAAAAAGAGACATTTCCATTTTTTTTGGATTTACATGCAAATGCAGAGGTTCATAACATGCACATGTTATTAATGTGCACAAGTTATCATTACATAAAATAAAAACCATGTAAAAATCCCTTACCTACATGTTTCAAAAACAAATACTTAGGACTTATTCCTTTTATTACGGGTAAAGGACTCGTTTTCCTCTCCCAATTGTAGTCAAGGCCCTTAAAACCATCTATTTGTGCAGAATTACCTAACGATGGCTAAAATAACACTTGGAGGTAAAAACCCACACAAAGAGGGCATATGTCATGACTGAAAGAATTATTCAAAGTGCTTGAGGCATCGAAGGTTCATTTTCATACAAAAGGTCCTTATTTCTCTTTTTGACCATGGGCAAGAACCCTAGACCCATCATAATTACCCAAAACCAGTTAATGGTAACCATGTACCAATTAGACACAAAATAGCTCATAGAAATGTCATATATGGTGTTTTAGTGCATCTTCCATGGTTTTTTAGCCTACAAAGCTTTGTTAAATTACCAAGGCCCTTATTATCCTTCCCTAACCATTGTCAAGACTAAGAGACCCATCAATGTTATGAAAACACATCATGATGTCCCATGGTAAACCACTCATAGTTGAAATATTCCAAGAGAGGGAATTTTTTGTGGATTTTAGGTGTTTCTCATGGTGATTGAGCTCCAGAAACATCATTTAAGGAAAAAATCCCTTGTTGTTTTCCCCTAACTTTGGTTAGAAACCAAGACCACTTATCTGGATAATTTAAATGGTATCTAATAAAAATACCAGGAAATTCATACAAACAATCATTGAAATAGGAAATGAATCTAATGATTCTCATGGGATGAAACTAAACCCACCCATTGGTGCAGAAGACCTCCCCCCATCACCCTACCTGCTAATAAAAAATCATGCAAACTATTTATGTTGGAATTATTTTCATTCATGTGAAAGGATAAATGTTGTCATTAATGTCATATTATAGCATTAAAATACACACAAAATTTCCAAGGTTGATTTATATATATGTTTACAAGTATATTAGAAAAGGGTGCATGTGAAAAAGTAAAAAATGAAATGGTTGTTTCAAAGCCATGGGTTTGGTTATTTTCTCATGGTATTTCAAAAAGTAAAATAGAAAAAGGAGTTAATTATTTAATCAATGGACATTTCCCTTCACGAAGGGTTATGAAAAAGTATAAAAAGAGAAAGTGTGTTGGTGCAAGATGTAGTAACATTTGAAGAAGTGGATGAACAAATATTGAATATCATTCCAAAAGGAAAGAATTGTGAAATTGGTTTTGGGTCATCTTGGCATTTTCATGATATTTATTTTTTTCTGGGGGGGGGGTGGATGTTTAATATGTTATCTCTCTATAATTTTGGAGAGATACCCTGTGGAAGTTAGGGTTCCTGAATGATCCTGAAATCAATTTCAAATAGGTCGGCTTGGAACTTTCTCTATAACTTATTTTCTAAGACATTTCATACCTTGAAATTTTGAAGAGATGGAGGAGATATCTCTGGTTACATGTGATAAACATTTCAGGTGTTTGTTTTCTATACTTCCATAGACATATCCTATGTAATTTAGGGTTATTGAATGCTCCTGAAATTGGTTTCAAATATGTCATCTTGGCACTTTCACTTTAACACATTTTCTAGAGCATTTCAGACCCTAAAATTTTGAAGAGTTGGAGGAGAGATATATGGGTACATGTGCTAAACATTTCAGATGTTGGATAATGGGATAAGAGACACAAACACACACACACACACACTACTATTGCAAAGAAAGGGACACCGAAAAATATGGTCCAATCCCCCAAAGGGGAAATTTTATTATAAAACCATTACTCTATATTCCATTTCTATACAAATGGTCCCTTATATAACTATAGGGGACCATCACAGTTATTTCATAATTATCTAATTAGTTCAAACAGATACACAACCATCTCTATAATTAAATCCTATGATCCCTCCACAATATCTTCATGATTTCGACCATAGCACTCCAATCGCATTCACCACGATGGATATAACGATCCATAATATTCCACAAAAATACTTTCATAGATCAATGACCCTCACTTATTTCAAAGTACACCCTACATAGGTGATTATAACCTGCTCTGATGGAGGGTTCAAATCTCTCCACTCCGCCAAGTCAACGGTCAAGATTAAATATACCCTTGTTTTAATTGAGGGTTCTATATTCAACCTTCGTTCCAAATCAATGGTCACGATCCTCCGAGGTAAATTTGGTGTTTCTATATGGATTAACATCCCGACTAAGAACTTATCCAATTTTTCAAGGGTTTCCCCTTGCCCTCCTTGAGTATTTTCTGAGCTTTTTGAGAATCCCTCACCCGGGTTCAAAGCATACCACAACCTTACCCAAAATGCCTCTCATTCATAATACTTGTTGGCATAGGGGTAGACCCAGGGTTCAACGATACAACAGTGCACCAAAAATACCCTAATTACTGGCCCTTTCGACAACACCTGCGAAGCAGATGAACTCTCACTCAAGGTAGAGGTAGGGGTGGTTGCAGGACTCAGATGTCTACAACCTTAGTTGGGAAACAGATTTGTGATTCTAATCACTTAACATAGCACTCAACAGTTAACATTCATCAATATTCAGTTCCTAGCTGCAGCACAATTAAACCCTAATTACAACACAACCCAATATTCATTCAGATCTACTATATTCAAGCATTTAAGAACCTCCACAGATCTACTATATTCATAGCATTAACATATCTATCTATCATTCATCTATGTTGAAGCAATAAGCAAGCAAGAACATAAACACATCAATACATCGCACAAAGAAGAGCAACACAACATGTACATCATTAACCCCCACCCTGGGCCTACATCCACTAACTCTTCTCTTCTTTATTATCTTAGGTCAAGCTTCTTACAGGCACATAGCGTCCAAGTCCCACTCCGTAGAGGACATGAGATCTGCGCACCTTGTTAGATCCTCATTCCTTGCATTATAGCACAAAGTCTTCCAGAGTCTGTTACAACCACTTGCACTTAGCTCTGCAAGTCTCACACAGTAAACACAAATCATCTACAATCCACAATTGTACTTAGCTCATCGACCTAATATCACATATATGCAACCCTAACACTTATCACAACTTGCCACTTCTTCCTCTTACATTTCCTAGCCTTCTATTTATACATTAAAAAATAGTCCTAATCATGGGTAAACCCATGGGCCGACATCCCATACCCATTACATAATCCTGAATCCCAAAAAGGTCCCTAAAAGGGGTTGAGATCCTGTGATCTCCACTTTGTCTTGCGCTCCACCTTCGACAGCTTGTCGAAGTCCCAAAATTAGGTCAAACATGACCAAGTACCCTCAAAACTTGGTCAAGGGCCAACAATACTCCAGAGGTATTCACTTGTTGTAGGGATCCCATCACTATGGTGCACAAGTGTGTGTGTGTGTTTGTGTGTTTGTGTGTGTTTGTGTCTGAGGAGATATAGTATTGAATATAGTAAGAAGGGTATTTCTCCACTTGGCTTATATTTGAGATTCAGTTTATTTACTTGCTCGAATAATTGTACACGTTCATACCCTATTTACCATTCACACAGGAATTTCATAGATATATTATTGCTGCTATTTCATTATAGATAGAGACTATCTAAAATCAAAACATGGAAATTCTTGGGAAGATATACATTCTAGGAAATCCCAAGACATCTCCATAAATACATATTTAAGCTCCAAAATCATCATACACACCATCTAGTTCCATACATGCATTCAAGTAAATACACAAAATAATACAAGTTATTTATCTACAAATATGAGATATGTTGGTCACTAATATAGGGTGAGCTTCTCTCCTCCCAACCATAGACAAGGCTACGCTATGCTCTGCTACAACCATCCATCCCTGAGCTAGGGTATGATTACAGAAGATGATTTTTGCAAGGTTTTCAGGGAGTTTCTATAAATTGTTCTCTTCCTTTTTTATTGAACCAAAGACTTCTCTCTATCAATCTACAACGCTCAAGAATTTTCCCAACCATATGTATTTCCTCCTCCTCTTTTCATGTATTATTCACCCAAAACCTTGTGGGTCATGTTAGAAGCTTCCCAATGGAACTTTTCCCATCCTTCCTTAATTCTTCAAGAGACTACTCAACTACCATCTTGACTAGAAATCAAATTTTTGGGAAGAGGATAGTTCATGGTCATGATTTCAGAGGGTACTACCTAGTAGGGTCAGTTAAACCAGTAATTCCTTCCCTATTACACCATTCCTCTCACGAAATCATTACCTGTGAATGCCATTCATTCAACAGTAGCTCAACATTTATTTTTTTAATTAAAAATCATATATGTACATTACAAAATAAATCAAGGTCTGGGTTCCCATTCTCAAGGAAATTTGTTCGGGTTTAATTCAAAGATACACATGATCTCCTACTTTGAACTCTTTATGACACTTTTTGTTGTCTGCATAGCTCTTCTTATTGTCATGGGACACCATTAACATTTTACTTATTTGAGTTACTTTCTATTCTAACTCCTTTAGCATGTCCAAGCCAAGGGTAATTTTTTCCACTAGATTATCCTAGTTGATTGGGATATTGAATTTTCTACCATAGAGGGCCTCAGAAGGACTCATTTTCAAGGATTCTCAGTAGCCATTGTTGTAGGAAAATTCTACCAGGGGTATATATTATTCCCATTTCTTGGGTTAGTGCATCACATGAATCCTTATCATATCCTCCAATACTCTATTTACCGTCTCTTTATTTTCATCATTTTGAGGGTGATATCTTGTACTAAGCAACAAATTTGTTTCACAACCAATAAACATAGATTTCCAAAATCTTGAGGTGAATTTTTCATCTCTATCATATATGATTTCCTCAGGCCTCCCATTTATCCTAAATATTTATTTCATGAAGATATTGGAAATATCTATTTCCTTGCAAGTGGATTTCACTGGAATAAAGTGAGAATCCTTCATCAACTTGTACACAATTACCATGATGGCATCATTTTGTTTGGTTGTTTTAAGTAATCCTGTAATAAAATACATGGATATGGTTTCCCACATCCTAGTTGGGTGATTTTGTTCCAACTTAACCTGTTGGCATTCCAAACATTTATCCAAGTATTTATCCAAGTTCTTTTTCAGTCATGTCCAATAGAACAATTTCTTATTGGCTGTGATCATTTTTGGGTAACCGGGATGACTAATATATGTTATTTTACGTATTTTATCCATGACTAACCTCATCAAGTCATCTCAATTTGGGATGTACAAACTTCCTTTGTAAGTTAGGATGTCATCACTCATTGGATGATAATCAACATACTTCATTCATGTGGGATCTTGTTGTAGATATTCCTTTACACTCTTGAAAAATCGTCTACTTCTTGTGCACTTTTAACTCTTTCCTTGATGTTGGATTCATAGGTGCTTACAATTTTTAAGTGGATCACTTTTATGCTTCTATTGGGGGAATCCACTTTTCTTTCCTTCCTTTTGATGTGTTTGATCTAAAAATAAAACTCACTGATGATATCCATCCACATAACTTGTCTAGTATTTAGTTTGGGCTGGTCAAACAAATACCTCAGCCAACTATGGTTCTTCATGAGCACAAATTTTCTACCTAGGAGGTAATGCCTCCACATTTTTAAGGAATGCACTATGGAATCTAATTCTAGGTCATGGGTCACATAATTTATTTTATTTTTATTCAATTTTCTAGATTCATAACAAATTACAGGCCCTTCTTGCATGAGGACTCCTCCTAGTCATTCTTTCTAGGCATCAATGCACTCAAAATCCTTGTTTGGGTTTTCAATTTTCAACACTGGGGAATTTGCTAAGAGGTGTTTCAACTACTGTAAACTTTACTCACACTATGCTATCCAAACAAATTTAATTCCCTTTCTATGTAGAGGGGTGATTGGGTGACCAATGTTGGAAAACCCTCTTATGAAGATCCTATAGTATCCTACTAGGCCCATAAAATATCTGATATCAGTTACAACTTTTGGTGTAGGAAAATCTATAATGGAGTTGAGGTTATTAGGATCAGCTTCCACTCCTTTATCAAAGATAACATGTCCTAAGTGGTGGACTTACTTTTAGAAGAAGTCACACTTACTAAGATTTGCATATATCTTTTGCTCTCTTAGTACTTGAAGTACCAGCTTGAGATGTTATTCATGCTCTTCTCTACTCTTTGAATAAATTAGGATATCATCAATGAAAACTAATGAAAATATGTCCAAGAACTTGTTGAGTACACTATTCATAAATCACATGAAGGTGGTTGGTGCATTGGTAAGACCAAATGGCACCACCACAAATTCATAGTGCCCATACCTTGTACTAAAGTTTGTTTTGTGGATGTCTTCATCCTTAATTTAGACTTGATAGTATCCAGATCTCAAATCAATCTCAATATGGGATAATATTGTAGCACCCATCAACTCGTTAAATAATTCATCAATTCTTGGAAAGGGATAGTTATTCTTAATTGTGATTTTGTTAAGTTGTTTATAGTCTATGCACAACCTGAGTGTGCCATCCTTCTTCTTCAAAAACAAGGTTGGTTCTCCCCAAGGAGACACACTTGGTCGAATATAACCCTTGTCCAAAATTTCCTTCCATTGTAATTTGAGCACAACTAGCTCTGGGGTACTCATTCAATCATTGGAAAGGGATAGTTATTCTTAATTGTGATTTTGTTAAGTTGTTTATAGTCTATGCACAACCCGATAAGCATCCTTCTTCAAAAAAACAAGAGTTCTCCCAAGGAGACACACTTTACCTAATAGTAACCCTTTGTCCAAAATTCTTCCATTAAATGAGCACAACTAGCCTGGGTACTCATTCGATATGTTTCTGATCGCTGGCACTACTCCGTATAAGTTCCAATGTCTCTTTGTGGAGGTAGAACTAGTACCTTTTTAGGAAACATATCTCTATATTCTCTCAATACATGATGACCTTCTGGGATTGGTTTATTTTCCACAACATAGTTAAGTACTTGTATTGCATACAAGGACACACTTTTTGCAATATTTATTCACTTGAAGGGATGATATCTATCTCACTGAGACAAGATTTTGATTCCTCCTTGTAGAAACCCTTTCTTCCCTTCATCATTTTCATAGTCTAATTTTTTGTTATAATAGTCCAAATTAGATTTATGAGAAGCCAACCAATCCATGGATATCATCATGTCATAAGATCCTAGAGGAAGTATGTTTAAGGTTTCTTGGGTAGAAACCCCATTCATAATGAATTGACATGTTGGTATTACCTATTTTTTACCTTTTTTTCTTGTTCCAG
Source organism: Picea sitchensis (assembly GCA_010110895.2). Taxonomy (NCBI): domain Eukaryota; kingdom Viridiplantae; phylum Streptophyta; class Pinopsida; order Pinales; family Pinaceae; genus Picea; species Picea sitchensis. The sequence goes on from SNQJ01S0025088.1 coordinate 151,418, forward strand.
TGGCTAGCTATACTAACATAAATCAAATTAGAAATAGGGTCAATCATAATAGAAACTATATGGTTCATAACCATACCTTCCATTTCCACCACCCAATCTTGGTGGTTTTCTTGTCTATTGTCTAAAGCTACATGAATTTTTGGTATGTTTATAGATACATCATCAACTGTAGTGGCCTCTTATACATTGTAGACTCTTCTACTGTATTCCTTCCTATGAAATAAGTCCCTTAACATGTGCTCTTCTCCATAGCTCCAATATTTCAATGGCTCTCTCTTTCTACTCTTAGTCCTTCTAGGGGATGATCCAAAGGTTTCATTTCCACTATGATATGGAAAGTTCAGTTGATTCACACTTTTACTGGGAAATATCATCCTATAAATTGTCCCATAATTCTTAAAACTTGAGGGTTTAACCCCCTTATTCTTGAATCCCATTTTACCTTTCTTCTTGTAGTCATTGGGGTGTTTTTCCTCCTGGTTGAATTGTTCATAGAAATACCTAGACTTCCAAATGGAATCTTCCAAGGTCTTAGGTTCATCAAACTCAATTATGTTCTGGAAGGATTGACTAGGCATCCCACTAAGGAGTCACTGCATTTTCACCTTTTCATATTTTATATAGGGTACATACCTCATCATATCCATAAACGTGTTGATATATTTGCCTATGTTGAGATTTCCTAGTTTGAGTTCATAGAATGCCTTAGTATTTTCATCATAGTACCTCTCGGATAGGTACTTCTTGTTGAAGTATTTATGAAATTTACCCCAATACAAATCATTTACATGGATTCCTTTTACATTTCTAAGGTCCTCCCACTAGATATAGACTTTTCCATTCAAGTTAAATATAGTTATTCGAGCCTTCAAGTTTTCAAAGAAATCATGAACTCTTAAATATTTCTTCAGGACAAGTATCTAATCTTCTGCTTCTTCCCCCTTTTTTATTTCCCCATCAAAAGTGAGTGGTTTATCCTTCTTAAATTATTTAGCGTAACCTCCATTGGAGTGTTTCCTCCTCTTTATTTTCCTCTGATAATGTGAACTAGTATCATCACTCGACAATTCCTTGGATCTTTCTACCCCTTTAGTAGAGGAATATTCAGACGAGTCCTTGAATTTGGCATGCCTCATGGCTCTGTGTCAAGCCTCCTTGAGAGTACTTCTTCTTGCATTACTCGTCTCAGAACGATGTCGTTTTATCTCATGTAGTATTTGTATTTGCAGTAGGACTACAATTTATCTATCTCTGTATATCGCATCTATCTCTGTATATCTAACACAATTTGCAGTAGGACTACATTTATTTCAATTTGTTTTTCCTGTTCTTTCATTAGCCTTTCATTATAAACCTTAAGGATTTGCACCTCTTCTATGAGACTTATAACAGTATCAACTAGATTTGGAGGTGTTTATACCACTCTCCTTTCATCGAATTCTTCTTCTTTGTTATGGGAGCTCTCTCCCCACTCATGGTGTGTGACCATCATTTCTGCTATAGATTTTCTAGAAATCCACTGACTATTTAAGTGATGATAACAAAAATTTTCATTACTTGGTTATCCACAAATTTATAAATAGTGCAAGTAATTTTTGTAAAATGAAATTTAGCTTCATCAATTTTGTATATAACATTGGCATACCATATGTATTTAATCATGAAAAAAATGTATAAAGTCTCATCCCCCCATTTCAGTAATAAGGTTTAAATCAATCTTATTGATAATGAAGCAAGGACATCATTTGTCTTGAGATTTCAAGTATTATTTATTTACATAGTGCATAATTCGTTGAATTCCATAAGCTAGGTAAAATTATGACTCGGGAATCGTCGGATCAAAAAGTCAATTCAAGATCCATCATTGGATCATGGAATCCATTTTCAAATCCCTTGTAGGGTTAGTTATAATCATCATCGTTGATAATGATCAGACAAAAACTCCACATCATTGATAGCCTTGGATCACATGTAAGGATCGACAGTTCAAATCAAAAGGCATGTGCTTAAATTACAAGGGAGTTAACATAAAGTCCTCTTGCACTGTTGGTATCATAAAATCCACTAAGGGACACATGTTGGTCAATAAATCCACAACGAAACTCTAGAGGGTGGTTTTATTATTACCTCCCTACCTCCCGCTATACTATGGAAAAATACCACTTGGTAAAAAGTGTCAGAGCACTCAAAGGCATAAGCACTCCTCATATGGCTTGTTAGAAGACATTATGAATAAGGTAGGGTAGCATGCTCTTCCCCATAAGGTTTTCTTATAAAAATTATTTTAATCTTTCATGAACCTAATAAGGCCATGTGTAGTTTCCCACTCTGATACTAATCTATAACACACCCAACCCCCTAAGTAATTTTTTAGGGTATGGATTATTAAAAATTTCGTTCACTTCACCATCTCAAAACTTCCTTTCAATGGCACCATTATATTCTGCTCGTCAAGATATTTCTAACGACTCTAATTTTTCTCAAAACAAATATTTGGATCGAAATTTATGACTTCTCAAAGTCATGGCTACCTCACTTGCACATGTCATCCATGTGGAATGTTATCACAAGGTCCTCCTATGTTTTACCCTTCACACTCAAACAAAAAATTCCCATCGATCCCTCCTCTGATAGATAGGATGGCTCCAAGGTCCTCATGATGGACGAATAGGATTTCATCAGAGCTCATCGATTGTGCATCATCCTCTGGACACATGACGTTATATCTACAAGACACATGGCACTATCATCACCTGACATGTGGCAGTCATATTTCCCAGTAAAGTTCCCCATAAGTTACAAAAAATTATTCCACATAGCACCTTTTGTGCTTAATACATGGCACCACCTTCATTATAACATGTGTTAACATCCCTGTCATCCCCTTAGGCCTTCAAATAAACACTGATGACCTAGATCATTTGTTGATCCCTCGGGACTAGGAAGGTCAATTGTCTATATTCCATCTCGAAGCTTTCCCATCGAGGTCTATCTTCGTAATCCATTCCAAAAGTCCCCCTTGCGATGGATGGTCATGATMTCCCATCATATATTCTTTGACCTCAATAGATCAAAGGTAAGATATTCRCCTCGAAGCCCCTACATAGGAATTTATATTTTTTATTCATTAAGAAAGGCTCCTTGTGATGGATGGAAAATATCTCCTCAATGGAGATCCAAAGGTCAAGATTTGGGGAAAATGCATATGATCTCCTAGTCCCCTTCTCATACGACCCTCGATTTAGAGCCATTCCTAGGATGACACCTATCACTCCCAAACCACGTCGGATGTCATGTTGGAGAGACACATGGCACTCACATCAGGTATCGGCCTTCTCATTGCTCAGCCCTGGGTCATGACACATGGCATGGACATCGATTAAATCATGGACCTCCCCCTGGACTTGACATGGAATACACATCATCACAGATTCACTTGGATTATTCATTCTGGTGAGGACACATGTCCTTTCCATGTCACACTAGCCACCAATCTAGCACCTTTGTCATCTTGATGCCACCTCTCGCTATAAAACTCAGCAAGGTGATAATAAGGCCTACGAAAAATAAAAGGCTAGTATTCATCACAGAATCCCTTTGATGACCAATCCAGATTAAGGATCAGGTACTCCCATTGGATTCAAACCATTCCCAGTATCTTTGATCTCTCTGACCAAACTACTCTGATGGACAATTGATATTTCTCCATCACATGGATCCAACAATTCAGATTCAAGGACACATATCGCAAGATACTATCTAATAGAGACTCCCCCTTGGTCCTTCCTTCAAATCATAAGCTGGCACATGTTACTTATGGACACACTAATGGTCCTTTTCAGCATGGCATGTCTAACTGATGTCACCTCATATCTTAGCCTCATTTAAATGAGACCCATGGTGATCTACGACAAAGGTTTATCATGGGATTTTACCTGATGGACAAGATAGATCGTCCCTCAGAATCTTCCTTTCAAAATGACCTAAGCAGGCCAAGTGTAGTTTCCCACTCTGATACTACTCTATAACACACCGAACCCCCTAAGTAATTTTTGAGGGAATGAGGTATTAAAAATTCCGTTCACTTCACCATCTCCAAACTTCCTTTGAATGGAACCATCATCTTCTGCTCATCAAGAGATTTCTAACGACTGTGTTTTTTCTCAAAAGGAAGCTTTGGATTGAAAGTTATCACTTCTCAAAGTCATGGCCACCTCACTTGCACATGCCATCCATGTGGCATGCTATCACAAGGTTTAGCTATGGTTTACCCTACACACTCTAACAAAAATGTTCCATGGATCCCTCCTCTGATAGATTGGATGACTCGAAGGTCCCGATGATGGACGACTGGGATTTCAACAGAGCTCGTCAGTTTTGCATCATCCTCTGGACATGTGATGCTATATCTACAATACATGTGGCACTATCTTCACGTGACATATGGAATTCATATTTCTCACAAAAGTTCCCCATGGGTGACAAAATATTATTCTACGTAAAACCTTATATCCTTAACACATGGAACCACCTGCATTATAACACTAGCAACATCCCTATCATACCCTTAGGCCTTTGAATAAACAGTGAAGACATATATAATCTATTGATCACTAGGGACTATGAATATTGATTGTCTATATTCCATCTCGAAGCTTTCCCATCGGGGTATATCTCTGTGATCCATTCCAAAAAATCCCCCTTGTGATGAATGTTCAGGATCTCCCATCAAAGATCCTATGACCTTGATAGATCAAAGGTCAGATATTCCTCTCGGATCCCCTACAAGGGAATTTATATTTTTTATTCATTAATAAAGGATCCTTGCGATGGGTGGAAAATATCCCCTCAATGGATATCCAAAGGTCAAGATTTGGGGTGATCACATATGGTTTTCCATCCCCCTTCTCGTAAGACCCTCGATTTAGGGCCATTCCTAAGATGACACCTGTCACCCCCAAACCACATCATATGTCATGTTGGTGAGACACATGGCACTCACATATGGTCTCATCCATATTCTTGCTCAGCCCTATGTCATGACCATCGATTAATGCATGGACCTCCCCCTAGGCTTGACGTGGCATACACATCATCACATATGCACTTGGATTATTCATTTTGGTGAGGACACATGTCCTTTCCATGTCATGCTAGCCACCAATCTAGCACCTCCATCATCTTGACGCCACCTCCCGCTATAAAACTCACCAAAGTAATGATAAGGCCTACAAAAAATCAAAGGCTAGTATTCATCGCAGAGTCCCTCCGATGACCAATCCAGATTAAGGCTTGAGTAATCCCATTGTAGTCAAACCATTCCCAATATATTTGATCTCTCTGACCAACCTACTCTGATGGTTAGCTAAGATTTCTCCATCTTGTGGATACGATGATTCATATTTGAGGACACCTGTCCCAAGGTACTATCCAAAAAAGACCCCCCCTTGGTTCTTCCTTCAAATCATAAACTGACACATGTTACTTATGGACACATTAACAATCATTTTCAGCATGGCATGTCACACAAATGTCACCTCATATTTTATCCTCATTTAAATGAGACCCATGGTGATCTACGACAGAGGTTTATCATGGGATCTTACATGATGGACAACCTAGATCATCCCTTAGAATCTCCCTTTCAGAATGCCTCCACTTAGACATCCAGGGCTTTTCTGACCACGGGACTCTGACTGCATTCACCACAAGGGATATAACAGTCCATAATATTGCATGGACACCCTCCAATAAATCAATGGTCACTATTGATTTCAAAGTACACCCTCTACACACGATTATAACATGCTCCAATGGAGTGTTTGAATATCTCCATTCCTCTATATTAATGGTCGATATTAAATACCCCCTTGTTCCGATTGGGTGGTCTATATTTAACCACCATTCCAAATCAATTTGGGGTTTTTTCTCTATCTTAACAGCCCAACACAAAAATTAGATGATTTTTTTAGGGTTTCCCTTGCCCTCCTTTAGGATTTTCTAAGTTTTTTGAGAATCCCTCACCCGAGTTCAAATCATAGCACTACCTTACCCATGAAATCTCTGATTCATAAAACTTTGGATGTACTCACTCGCTACAAGGATCCCACCACTGTGGTGCACATGTATACACACACACATGTGTGTGTGTGTGTGTGAGAGAGAGAGAGAGAGAGAGAGAAGATTCAATTGGGTTTAACCAGAATGGTTTGTGATGAGGGGTTTTCCCCCCCCCACCCATGTTCAATTCCCACAAGTGAGATGTTGAGGTCTTAAATGAGTAAGATATTGAAAACTCCTTGGTTTTCTACAAAATCTAGTTTACCTTGGGTACCATCCTTGAAATGAGGGGAAGGGCCCGTTGGGTTTCCCCATGCTCTATGTGTGTGTGTGTGTGTGTGTGTGTGTAGTACATACAATAAGCATGGTATTTCTACACTTGGGTTATATATGAGATTCAGGTTATTTACATGCTCAAATAACTATACATGTACATACAATATTTACCAATCATAGAGGCATTTCAGAGATATATTCTTGTCACTATTTCATTACTGAGAAATACTATCTAAAATAAAAACAAGAAACTTCTTGGGCATATTTACATTCTAAGCAAGCATTGGACCTCTCTAGAAATACACAATCAAGCTCCAAAATCATCACCCATGCCATCCAATTCCATACATGCATTCAAGTCAATACAAAGAACAATACAAGTTACTTATCTACAAATATGAGATATGTTATTCATATGACTCTGAATTCAAGACTAACACCTTAAGAACTTCCCCGTTAACTATGCCAAAAATGGAAGTAAAATTATATAACAATAATTCCTTTACAATTGTATCATCAATACAAGTTTGTAAACTTATGAAGTGCTAAGCATAGTATATGCAGAGTTGAGTCTTAAATTATTTCAAAAATATTTTTAAATGGTCACACCACATTACAGAAAGTAAATTGAGCTTTCACTTAACTAATTACATACACGCAAGATTCTCTTGCTTGAGCAGTTAATTAGTGAGGAATAAAATGACAGGTATGTGTAGCAATCCATCCCTTAACAATTTATTTTTCATAGGGTACGTTGTTCATGTTCATAACCAAAGGAATGATATTGAAGCATGTTGATCGTGAATATACAAGAAACTAATTCTTCAATACACATAGTACAAAATGAAATTGCATTAAAAAATGAACTAAACTCACACAAAATTGAATGAAATTGCAATCAAATTAATATGAACAATCAAAAGAAGAAACTAATAAATGCAGGAAAGGGTTCTATCATGAGCATTTGTTAACCAATGATGAATTAGTGGCTAGTGTGTGCATAGATTGCAACTTTGAAAACTCCTTGTTAAGAAAATCACCATTCACATTGACAAAAAAGTAAGCATGAGAATACTTTTCAAGCAAGAATTAACTTGAACCACACAACATGAATAAGGTGCAACATCAATCAACCAACATTCCTACCAAATCGTGTCACACCTACTACAAGAATTCAATAATCAAAACTACAAAATGCATCTATTATGTAAGAAAATAAAATCACACTATTCTAATGTACAAGTAAACCTTAAGTAAGAATCTACTTCTATGATGAAGGGGGACCTACATACCTACGAACTCAAAAATTCAAGAGTTGAACTCACATAGAACTCTCTTGTATTTCATTATAAAAGCAAAGTACAAAAATTGAAACAGAGTCTCAACCCATTTCCTTCCTATCTTTAAATACATCTATATATATCCCTTGGTGTGTTATGTCCCTTACATTTATACATACATACACACACACACACACACACACACACACACATATATATATATATATATATATCTTACAACTCATAGAAGGGAAGTGGTTACACCAAAAGGAGACCGGATCCCAAATGTATGGATCTACAACGAACACAAACTTTATTAAGGAAATCAAGGTTAAATAATGATTGTTGGATATATTTGAATAACATAGAAGAACAACAGCATGATCCTTGACAAAACCCATATTCCCAAATTCATCTACACGAGGCACAACCATCCCGAACATTGAGGTGCTACATGAATTAAGGGTGCTATAAGATTTATGGGAAAATCCATCTTGATTAACCACCCATTTTTCTATGGTCATAAATTTATTGAGAAATCTTATCATGTTTGACTCAAATTATCCTTCTATGCATGAAACCCATATCTTTGATTTTCCAAATTCATCTTCATCTACCAAGAATGTTGTGGAAAAATTGCTTCTAGTAATAGGATGCTACATTTACTCTAGTAGCAGATCTGTGATATATGAAAAAATATGGTAATCTCATCAACTTAGAACAATTTGAATATATTTTATCCATTAAAACAAATGAAATGCAACATTAGGATAAAATGATTACCTCTTGAATCAAAACAACACTTTAATGACAAAATGGTAGGTATTGAGTCACTAAGGGGTAATAAAATGGGTGAATGATAAGAAATATGGTCAAAATGGGTCCTTTATACTGCAACAAACATGACAAAACAAAGACCCTACATGTGGACTGTTGGAATAGAATTTTCAAAATGGATAGTGTCCAAAATGGATTGATGATAGGGGGAAACTTGAATTTCACCTTAGTGTCATCAACATTTTTAGTATTAATTTCTCAACTGGATTATTTATGTGGTTTTTTCATTAAAAAAATGGAAGAAAAAGATATTTTGGATATTGAACGTTGTAAATTATCTCCCACTTGAAGTAACAAGAGAATTGGAAAAGCTAGAATTTTCAAAAGACTCAACAAGTTTTTCTTATTAGATGAACTAATAAGGATCAAAAAAAAAAATGGGTCACCACTAGGGAGATTTAATCATAATCCTATAGTGTTAAAAGTAGCCCCTATAATAGAGAAACCTACCATCCCCTTCAAACTAAATCCAAAGTGGATGAAAGTGGAGGATTTTTTTTTCAAGAAAACAAAGTTGTTGAGAAATCTTATAAAGGAAATCTATGAGAATATAGTCAAACCCAATTTCACCAAAACTTAAAAGAGACGAGGAAAAGTGGCTACCAATTGCAAAAGGGACAAAATGATAAAATATGATAGGGTTCTCAGAGAAGTGGAGGAATATAAACTCTTTTTAGAAAATTTATAATGGATATGGTATCGGCAATACAATGGCATTTGAAGGTGTAAATGATTTTTTCTTCCTCGAAAAGGAAGTTGGGAAAGAAGAAATTGTGTCAAACTTTGTTAAGTTTTCAAAAGGAACAAATTCCTCGGCCTCAAAATAAAAAATTCGAGGGTAGGAATTATTTTGTAAATCTATTATAATGGTTATTAATATAGAAAAATATCTGATTGGGGGGTTTATATTTAACCACCATTCAAATCAATTTGGGGTTTTTTCTGTGGCTTAACAGCCCAACACAAAACATAGCCGATTTTTTTAGGGTTTCCCTGGCCCTCTTTAGGATTTTCAGAGTTTTTTGAAAATCCCTCGCTCGGGTTCAAATCATAGCACTGCCTTACCCATGATACCTCTGATTCATAATGCTTCGGATGTACTCACTCTCACTGGCTACGGTGATCTTATCACTGTGGTGCATATATATACATATATGTTTACATATATATATATATATATATATATATATATATATATATATATATATATATATATATATGAGATATATGTTTATATATATATATGTGGAGTTCAGTGTGAGTTTAGTTTGAATGGTTTGTGATGAGGGGTGTTTTTCCCCAAATTCAATTCTTATAAGTAACATATTGAACTCTTAAATAAATAAGATATTAATTTTTTTTTGGCTTTCTACAAAATCCAAAATCCAATTTACTTGAATACCATCCTCGTTTTAACTATGTTCTTCATGTAACGCTGACCGAAAGAGTTAGGGTCGATAAAAAAACTCTCACTTTAAAAAAAATACCCAGCCAGATAATGAAACTCTAAAGCACAGGCAGAAAATTAAACTCTAAGAGTTAAAAGGTTAAATCATTTAAGCGTATAGTCATATGATATTACCCAGTAATTTCTTAACAATATGAAGATTAGGTAAATGTCAAAAAGTAAAGAGGGATATGAGGACCTTGTTATAAATGTAAAGTTATCAACAATAAATCTGATCCATTGATTTTGGAGGACTATTAGGAATATACCAACATCTTTAGTACATATGTGATTAGGAATTTAAAATCAAAGATCATTAATTGTGCCATCTCCAATAAATATGCCTTTAAGGCATAACAAAATATTCTTCTTCTGCTTGTCTGAAGACCATGCCATTAAGCCAATTTAAATCTAAGAATTGCCTGGCAGCCCACATCCTCTGGAAAAATTCCAAAGTTCCTGCTACCCATTACGTGCATCCCCTGACCACTCTACATCGGAAACTGGGCCTCCACTCTCCATTTGACCTGGGTGCGCCAACTTGAAATACTAACTTGCCCCAGCATGGTGTGTATAAAGAATTCCAAAAGTTAATCATTTAAACGTAGCAATCATATGATGTTACAGTAATTTCTTAATATGATTAGGTAAATGTTAAAAAGTAAACAGGGTAACGGACGCATTTATAAATGTAAAGAAGTTATCAACAATAAATCTGATCCATTGATTTTGGAGGACTATTAAGAATATACCAGCATCTTCAATGCATAACCATCAGATTAGAATTTAAAATCAAAAGATCATTAATTGTGCCCATCTCCAATAGATATATGCCTTTGAGCATAACAAAAATATTCTTCTTCACTTGTTCCATCTTCAGAAATAAATGCCGACTGATAGAAGCCAGCAATTCCAAATCCTGGTGCCTGGCGGCGGCCACATCACTGGAAAAATTCCAAATTCTGCTGCCCGTACGTGCATCGACCACTCTACATCGGAAACTACGGGCCTCCACTCTCCATTATTGAGTGCGCCAACTTGAAATACCCTAGCTTGCACCGGCATCTGGTCATCATTGCCTGCACCGATTCTCCATTATGTTTGATTGCACCCGCTGTGCTTCATCATTCACTGCACCAATTCCAAATGCTGGTGCGCCAGATTGCACCCTCTGCCCTCCATCATTCACTGCACCAATTTATTTTGCTTCTACTTCACCACCTTCAATATTTATTTCACTCTCCCGATCTTCTCCATGAACTGCAAAGTCCTTCCATATTCTCCTTTGGCTAAAGGACTCAGCGAGAGCACCTATTACTACTGTTAACGGCTCCGGGTTACGTCGGCCGCAGCCTGAGCCGCCGGGTGACGTCGGCCCGGGTTCCATAGAGTGCCCCTCAACGCCCACAGATGTGATGAGTGCTTTAGAAGAAGTCCCATGTGGTTAAACACCATATCACTGTGCCCATGGATTCATAATGTGGTGTAAGAAAGCTTATCAGGCTTTGTGGTAAAATGGTAAGAAAGAGTTTCTAAGAGGATATCTAGTGATAATATAAACTGCACTGCTAAAGAAGATGTTGAAGTGTTGATATGTAGCACTTGTCTCTCAATTTATGAAATTCATTAAGGGAGAAAACATGTTGAAAGGAATGTTTCTTTGTGTTAAGAAAGCCTCTTTATGACAATGCTAGAGGAATATGGAATTCTAGGTCAAATGGTTGTGTTGTGCCATAGTTGTTGTAGATGTGGATAGAGTGGTTTAGAGGAATATGGAACTTTATAGGTCAAATGGTTGTTTTGTATCACAGATGTTGTAGATGTAGATAGAGTGGTTCCACCATGCTATAATGCTCTACCCATAAATGAAATGAAAATATGAAGTGTGCAATGTGGAAAACAAAGAAGCCTCATTGAATGGACAAGTGTTTGTGAGGAATATAACATCATGTCTATTTGAAATCATATATAATGTCTCCAATAGACCATTGTTGATAGCTCCATAGCTAGAGGAATACGCTAGAGGAAGAGTTGTAATGTCTTCCTAACTACAAACCATATGTAATAGGCAAAGTGTAGCACATGCTAAGTTATGTAGGATATCTAGATTATAATCACTCCACATTGGGGAGTAGAACTCATTAGAGTGCTACTCGTTAATGTCATGGTACGAAAGTGTGAATGAGCCTAGTTGTGTTGCGCTAATGAACCAAGGAATTCCCTCACACTATACATGGGATGTACTCTAGATGCTATATGATGGGAAAGATCTATCTCAACACTCAAGAGGAGATTTTAATTACTAATAAAATAAAAACATAGGATTTTTTTTAATAGTTTAAAAGTGATTACTAGTTGTACTTATTTGGTTAAAAGTGTTTTTTATAGTTTTAAAATAGTTCCATTCTAAATTATTTGTCAAACAAAAAGTAATAAATTAATATGTACGTCCCAAAATAAGGGGTATTGTTCCAGATGCTCTCTTCTAGGTAGGTGGCCCCTCATGTTTTGTATCAATCCCTCTTGGTTTTGATCATAAGTGTCTTGGATTTTATGGCAAAATGAAAAAAAATATTGTAAGAAATAGCATGCAACCCTAAGCATGGAGATGCATAGAGAAGTGAATTTGACCAAATGACAAAGTGGTTTAGACCTAGAATAAACAATTTTGTTGGAATTTAATGGATTTCCTCTTACTAAAACATCAATACAAGGGAATAAATTTAGTCTAAGAAAAATGCAGTGAGCCAATTTTATTAAAAATCACACCACTGTAAAATTTCCACAAGCTAAAAGACAAATTATTTTGTCTTTTGAAAAATCACCCACATTTTCCATAAAGTATGCAAGATCCTTATAATTTACACAATTTTAAGTTTCACCAAATCTTATAGTTGAAATTTAAAATTTTACAAAGATTAAAAAAGGTTCCTAAACTTAAAGAATAATATGTTTTTTCAAACATGAGGCTTGAAATATAGTTCTGGGATTTAGAAAACATGCAATTTAAACTTCCCTAGGCACAATTCAATTGGGAAATCCAATGTACTAATAAACATTCAACTACTACACATGTTATAAAACAAAATCACAAAATTGGTGGTCTCTCATGGCATAATTAGAGAAAGGAACAAATGATGCAGACCCTAATTTGGATTATATTTAAAACTAACGTGTATGTAGAAAATACACTAGATTTATGTGATAAAAATTGTATCTGCAACAATTATGTTAAATTATATATGAAATGTAGTTGTTGCAATTATAATTGCGACCATATAAATAATTCAATATTTATATGGCTGGTTGGTTGAGCTTGAATCAAAATTGTAACAAACAAACAAAAGAGGATATTAAACCTCCAAAAGAAATTGGCACTAATATTCTAAGAATTAATGTTGTAGTGGATCCATACCCCTTTACAACAATCATTTGTGAGGTTGTATTTGAAATTGAAATCATTAACTCCATAATTTCTACATTGCTAGCTCAATATTGTTGACTAAGTGGAAAACTGAATTTTGAGAAAACTCCCTATGAGACACTAAAACTTAAAATCTTCATGAGGGTCATTATTGTTTGGAAGCCCGACCGCTCCAAATGAACCAATTAAACTAGCAAAACTTATGAATTCCAATTTATATCCATTTTTCATTAACTACTCAACATCTTTGTGATGGATGAATCTCACAACCACTCTGCCATTATAGGAATATGGAAAAGTTTAGAAGGAAGAGTAATTAGAACATTATACTTAATATAATAATATATTGAATCCCAATATCTATAGTTTTGTGCTACTTTTAGTGCAAGATGAGTGTTCACATTTCATAGTTTTCATGTCATTGTGTCTTACTCATTGTAAAATTCTACATGTTAAATTCTATAGGAACAAACTAAAAAATGTTACAATGGATAACATGTGACAAAAGCATTAGGAGAAACTAGACATAACCTAAAGAAAATGAGGTAATACATACAATTATAAACACAACCTAAAATTAGAATAAGTATGTAGAGATGAAAAATAGAAAATTTGGCATTGTCATGATTTAGTGTTGAATTAAGTCAAGTATTAAATAAAACCACATGCCAACTCAAGTTCTAAATTAAATGGTTGTTCATGCATCACAATCCATATGAAAGGATACAATTTGAAATGGGATGGTTGTTGTGTGAGACATAAGTATAGCTTGTGTGGAGACAAGTATAGAATACAACCACTGTAATATTTGGGAAAATATACTATGAAGCTATTGAAGTCAAATGCATACAACACCAAACCATATTACAATCCCTACTTTGGTTATACAAATTGTTTATCTTATGCCATTTAGAAGAAGAAACCGCATAGAAGGTTGGTGATAGAAAACAATGATAGTAAAAATAAAGAAAATTGCCTTACTAGTTATAATTGAAGATAAATAGCCCGCACGGGTGTAGATGGATTGGCATGTGCCGTGTAAATGGAAGGAAATTTGTAAAAATGAAGTCTCATGTTCGATTCTCACCGATATTTACCCGTGTGCCATTCTTGCGAGCTGGGTGGTTGCACCTGGGGTTATAGTGGTAGCCGACGGGGTTTAACCCCGTGTCACGTGAGTACGAGAATTGTGAGTTGCCGATTCCCCCAGTTAAAAATAAATAAATAATAATAATAATAATAATTGAAGATAAATATCACAAGGTTTTATATGGTAGGTACAAAGAAAAACCACATATATTACAAAGTAGCAACTAATAGGTAAAATGTTATTAAAATCAACAATATGTAACCATTGATCAACCCAACCATAAAAGAGGTGAATCAAACAAAGGTTGATTGAACCATTTTGCGACAACCTCATATTAGCTAAAATTAAAAGAAGAATTTGAAATTCTTCCTCCACCCAATAATTTTTTTGTAACTGAATAAGAATGCAAAAAACTAGAAGACTAGATTCTCAACAATATGAATGCTTTAGTTTATTAATCCATAAAAGAAGAATTTACTATGATGAATAGATATAAATAAATTTTAGAACGAAGAGGAAGAACTTATTTTTCTGATTATAGTTGTAAAATCCTCAGACCCCTGTTGGGCAATGCCACATCAAAATTTTGAATTCTGATACCATTAAATTTATTGATATGTTTTTTATATGAACAAAATTAAGTGGAATAATAACAACATACAACAACAATAATTCATACATGTAAATAACATAAGTTCCATAACAGAACATCATAGTTGATAACATAGTATTTACACAAACAAATAAAGACACTTATCTCTTGTGAATTAAATACCAACTGCGTGTAGAAATTCCATGTTCCTCCCATCCTTAGACCACATTGGTCATAACTTTCAGCAATAGGTCAGCCCCAAGTTAGGGATAATACTCAAAGAGGGCTAAGGAAATACTAAGTCAGTCTTAGCTATGATAATCAACAAGATTTCTCCTTCCAAGGTGCCAACTTCTAAAACTAGCTTACAGTCTCTCATTTCCGACATGCTTGTCCCACCTAAGGAAGTGTGCCCCTTCTCTACTCAACAGTCCTTCAGCTGCCCAACTTCCCTTAGGGGCTTCAAAAACAGGCTGGAAGGGAAGTCTTTGAGTCCTATAGTTACTTCCTAGTGCACCAAGGAATAGTTCCCAGTAGCTTCTCACCCAGAGAAAACTACTCACGGTCCTAACAACCTGCCTCTTCATATGATCCTTAAAACCCACCTCTTCAAATGGGCATGACAACCTGCCTCTCCAACAATAGCATGAGCCTGAGAAACCGCCTCTTCAACAACAACCATATCAAGTACGGGTACGATAATGGAAATTTTAGTGTACTCAAGGATGATAGGAGATAATGTTAGATTAATAATGAAGGAATGATGGGAAATACACTAAAACTCCCTCTTAGATATGAATGTGCCTTTTATGACACATGTAACTCAAGGAATTCACTCATCCCTACTTAAGAAACTTAGGATATATATTCATAACTTTGTATTTAAAGAATATTAATATAATATTCCATTGGGATCAAGCCCCATTATCTTAGCCCTTCCTAGAATCTTAACCCCCCTTTCCCTTTCTAGTGGAATTTATCCCCCAGTCTCTCTTTTTGGGTCGGTTTGCAACAGTGATGTATTTTATTAATAGTATGAGTGTTTACATATTACAATAATAGGCTCACTGGCCTTTAACATCTAGGATCCTCGTCCTAATTATCACATAGGCACTTTGGCCTATAATATCTTGGCTCACCAACCTATAAAACATTTGTACAATTACAATCGTGAATCAACTTGGGGTATTACATTTCCCTCCCCCTTATTTATCCACTATCCTCAATGCATTATAGACATGTACATTAAAAAATTATTCAAAAATATCCATGACTTCGCTATTGAAACATGTTATCCTTCTAGTGATCTTTTTCTCAAGCATCACATTCATGTCTTCATACTTCAGTTGAAAGTCCTTTTCTCTATTCCACAAAACTGCTTCAGGAAATAAATCATCCCACGATATAATTCTTGATATGCCTCTTCCTTGATGCACTCACCCTTACAGGATCATGCATCCTTTACTTTTTGCATATTCCTTCAGTGATCCATCTTGCCAAGGATTTCACAGACAAGGAGAGAGCCATCTCATGACCAAAACCCTAGCAAGTTTCTAGATTTATAGGGATCCAATATCTCCAATGAGAGTTTTTATTACCAAGAATTTCAACTTTAATAAATATTATCTCACCTATGTCACACACATACAATCATCATGAGACAATATCATATCAATTTCATGTAGAATTCAAATATATTTCATAAGAAAAATTCAAAGTTTCTTCCTGTATGAGGCTCCATCTCATAATTTCTTGGTTGTTGCAATAGTAGGATGCATTGTATCTTATGGATTTCAACATCACCATACTGAAGACCACTTTTCTCTGCAATATTCTCATCTTGCATTCATCCAAACAATTTATTAGTATTTCATGTACCATATGATTCTGTTGTCATATTTACAAGGCACACAAAGTGATTTTCAAAATTGTCTACACTTAACAATGCAATCATAGATATCAAACCATTTATTAAGTAGAATGAAATTATCATTCTTTGCATAGGAATTTCCAGCCATTAGGCTTTCCATTCTTTCTACATCATTATTTTTATTACTCTATTTCATAAACAAATTTTTCATGCACTCAGTGCTCATGTGACTACTTAAATTGAAAATTTCATGTTGCAATGTCTAACAACCCCTGATATGTTCACAACTCCATGATTTAGTAATAATAGTAACATTTTAATTTTTAGCATAATCATTTCCGTTAAATAACATATATGCATGCATTCAATGAATGCATTCAAGCATAACAATTTTATTATGTATAAGTGCAACTCTACTACTTACACACTATGCATGAGTGCAATTTATTCATGCATATCTATTCAATGAACCTTTGTATTGATTTCATGATGACATTTATCTAAGTCATGTATCCCACCATGGTGAATTGGAAGGTATGGCCAATTCCCCAACACATCATGAATACAGTTCCTATTGCTTTCTCAAGTATTTGGATTCCTTCGTTTTCAACCTAAACACCACACAAAGAATAGAATTTTATGGTTCTCTTTAGTTTTATAAAAAAGGTTACAGTCCAAACCTTATCTAAAGTAGGAAGTTTTCCTTGGATACCTTGTGGCACTAAATCCTTTCCATATCTAACCATGTCATGGCCTCATACATGACTTGATTTACTTAGATTCATTCATACAACAAGGTCATACCCTTTATTATTTTGGTTATCAAATCATAACCAATATAACATGAAATGCTACTAATTCATTTTTAACTTGGAATAGAGCCCGGGGAAACCCACCAGGAAATTCCCCTCATTTCGAGGATGGTACCCGAGGTAAACTAGATTTTGTAGAAATCTTAGGCTTTTCTGATAGCTTGCTCATTTAAGAGCTCAACATGTAACTTGTGGGAATTGAACATGGGTGGGGGGAAAACACCTCTCAACAAAAACCACTCTGGATAAACCCAATTGACATGCTACTAAGTTATTTGTATACATTCCCACTTCAAGTAAAAGACCCTATAGAAGAGGTTTTTGCGGAACCCCTATTAAAATAACCCAAAAATATGTTTATAGCGAAGGTCCCTAGTGGTTCTATTTGTGTGGATGTTTTAGCGAGCGTTTTTTTAACGGTGCATTTATAAGACTATACCACATCAGTGTGCCACCATATATAAATGCACTAGTGCTAATAGACAATGGTTGACCATTGCAACGTTATATAAAAAACAAATAAAACAATGGTGCACATCATATGAAGGAAGGTCGAATGCATTGGTGCGCCCCAAATGGGCACACTCGTGCACAAAAATCAGGTTTGTCATCTTGTGTTTTTCTTCAAAAATGCATATCGGTGCGTCATTATCCCCTGGCTGCACCTATGCACAACAAACAACTCCATAGTTTGTTATTTTTTCTAAATGCATAACGGTGTGAATGTTTCCTAGTGGGGCACCGGTGCATTCCATATGGGGCACCATCACATGTTTTTAAAAAGAAATGATGCACTATCTGCAGTAGTTAGCACCAATGCGCTTAATGCAAGTGCACTAGAACATGGTTTAAATAAAAACCAACAACAAAAAAGTTCGCGGGCACTGGTGAGCAAAAAATAATTGCATAGTCTGTGTTTTTTTTTAAAGCAAAAGAGTGCACACTTGTCCTACGGGCACACTGGTGCACGCCCTATGATGCATCGTCATAGTGTTTTTAAAAATAAAAGTTTATCATCGGTCCACTTAACCTGAGCGTAGCGGAACAATGTTAAATAAATAAAAAAACCAGTGGTAGAAAACCATTTTTACCATTCCCAGTGTAGAGAATCTCTCAATCATTGGTGCCACCTTTTCCCAATTGATGAGCATTTCCGTTAGTGTTTTTATTTCTTTCATTGTTTCCATTCGATGCTCGGCTCGTGGGATTCCAATTTTTCCATACGGTGGGAAAATTTCATTTTCTTCACTACATCCCAACCATGCCTCCTCAAGGAAAAAATGCTCGATGACGCATACCCCCCACTTTCTCCCTTTGGGGTTGTTGACCTCCCAATCAAGGATCGATCAAGACACTAAGTCATATTGACTCTTTGGGTCTCTTCTAGACCCAAAATCAATTACGTAGTCCTTTCACCAAAAGCGCAGGTTGTATGAGACCCGCGGGCTGTCTCCTATGCATTATTAAAAAATCCATGCCAAATGGGTGCTATCTCTTCCCTGGTTAAGCCCCTTCCTTTACTTGACCATGGCTATGACCACTTGCCTAACCAAAATTTTCTTCACGAGTTCACGTGTTGGGTGTTTTCCTATGAGCCAACCCCGACTCTCTGACTTATGAAATCTTTGAGTGGGGCCTAGCGTGTGCTAGCTCCTCGCTTAACCTTTTACGATGTGACCCCTCGCCTTGACCTGGGGTCAACCCCTCGAGTGCTTCGTGGTTTCATGTTTCATGTACCCAAAAGATTTTGGTTGCTCATCCTCCTGATTTCCGAAACCCAAAATATGGGCTCCACTCACCTCAAATCAATAGTTTGAGACTCCCCATGATCCAACAGTTTAGATCTCCTTGACGAACTCGGGACTTCATGTTTTTCTAAGTTAGAGGACTGCTCACCTTTCTTCCCCCAATATCCAAACTTGCAAGTTTCTTGGGATGCAATCTACGATCCACACCTTCCTTCGATCAACGACTATGATCCTTTTGTGAACTTGGAGTTCATGAGGTTGCTTCCCCTGTGCACCTCTGAGGGGTTAAAGCTTGCACACTTACCTCTGGATCCAATGTTTGTTGTTCCACGCGCTCACATCTCATAGTCTAGATCTGATCTCCCATTGCACGTTCTTCTGAGTGTCTAGGTGCGATATTTGACACCCAGATCTTTTCCTCTACAGTTGATCCAACGATAGTTATCGCTCCCCCTCCTGATATTTTAACTCTTCTGACTCAGAAATTTTCCTAAGTATTCAGAGGTCTCTACCTTTGAACCTCGTGTGAATCCATCTCTTGGACATCGCCTACACTTTTGGAAAGTGTTATCCCTCCTAAGGTTGACCTTTCATGAAGGTTTCGGCTTCCCACACACTCCTTGTGTTTCATGGATTTCAATAACTTAGATCCGAAGGATTTTTTGAAAAGAAATTATTCTGACCCTCCTGGCGTCCCTCTATCCCAATTCTTCGACTTATTGGAGAGTCCCTTCGACATTTAGTGGAATGTCATATCTGTGCACTCCTTGCAACAGATTCTTACGCAAGACTCGGTTCTTGTGGGTGGTTTTGCATGCCTTACAATAGTTTCTTTGCACTCCTTTCAAAGGGAAAGTTTCATGCTATCTCTTATGAGCTTCATAATCGAAACAACTCTCGTTAACACACTCCTTTCATTCTGTGTGCACACCTTGCACTCCCTCAACAGAAGACAAACAATTGAAACTTATACTAACATTCACAGTTCCATCTACTCATGATGAAATTCATTCATTCATGAAAACACAATAACAACGGGGAATTGCAAATAATGTCCACACCATGCATTGGGTCAATTTTCCTCTGTTATCTTCCTTCAAAAGTAAAAATGGAAACAACTGTAATAAAAAGAAACTAAATTTCATAAATCTCTTCCTCACTTGCAACGACCGCATTTGGGTGTACAAAACCTCTATTTATCTCAGAGGGTCCTTAGGGTTCCCCCCAACTACTTGTCTACTCTAAAACCTAACCTAACAACTATCTTAGTCCAGTCGCATTCCAAAGCCAGAGTGGAAACTCCCACTTTGCTCACGATCATTCAAGCGTTCCCCAAAAGATTTTTTCGGCGCTGAGTTCAAGGATGCTTCAAAATATTTTTCCAACGCTGAGTTCAGGCGTGCTTCAAATATTCACTGTAACTTCAAATGTTGAGATTCTGAAAAGATTCACAGGCCCTGAGTGGTCCTGCTCTGCGTGCTCGCTACCGATGCTCCTGCATCATACTCCCCTTGACAAAAATTCATGGGCTCCTATCCATGAGCTCATGCATTGAATTTTCATGCTTCTGGATATCAGCTTCATTTTCCCAATTGACATATTCTATTGGGTGTCCCTTCCACTTGACCAGATATTCAAAATAGGTATTCCTCCTGGTCTTTTTTCCAATCCTCTAATCAATGATCTTCTCCATCTTTGGTTTTTCTTCTATGGGCATTTGTTTCTCCCACTGAATCTTCTCTTGATCTTCTAATCCATCTGTGTCATCTCCCCTATAAGGATACAGGTCTAAGAGATTGAATATGGGTGATATTCCCACATCATCTGGCAATTCAATCTCATAGGCATTTGCATCAAATTTCCTTAAAATCTTACATGGTCCTATCTTCTTCTTTTTTAACTTGTTATATGTTCCCTTAGGGAACATTTCTTTCCTAATATGTGCTAGAACCTGATCTCCTACTTCAAATTGAAGTTCTCTGTGATGGTCAACTTTGTGCTTGTACTCTTGGTTAGAACTCTACAACTATCCTCTGATATGGATATCGAGCTTTTGCATTTCTGCAGCAAAATATTCTTCTCCAACGCTCCTGATCTCACTCTGTTCCAAGAATATCAACTCAAATACTCCCTTGGGTTGCATTCCATACAATATTTGGAATGGGCTCCTTCCAGTGCTCTTGTTTGGTGATTCATTATATGCAAATTTTGCATGCGGAAGAATCAGATCCCATTGATTATGATGCTCAATGACCAGACTCCTTGATAAGTTTCCTGAACTTTTGTTTACCACCTTAGTTTGCCCATTTGCTTGAGGGTCATAAGATGAACTAAAGGACAAATATGTCCCCAATTTATTCCACAGTGTTCTCCAAAAATGATCAACAAATTTTGTGTCTCTGTCCGAGACAATGCTTCTGGGTAGGCCGTGAAGTCTAACAACTTCCTTGAAAAACAAATTTGCAACATGTGTTGCATCACTAGTATTCTGGCATGGGATAAAGTGTGCCATATTTGAAAATATATCCACCACCACAAATATGGAATCAAATTCTCTTTGCATTATTGGTAGACCTAACACAAAATCTATGCTTATTGCATCCCAAGGCCTCTCCAGTATTGGAAATGGTTGATACAATACCATGTTCTATATTTTTCCTTTTGCATGTTGGCAGATTCTACATATGTTCACAAAATTTATCACTTTTGTTCTCATACCTGGCCAATAGTATGAACTGGTCAACTGTGCAAATGTTTTATCATGGCCAAAATGTCCAATTGATCCTCCACTATGCTTTTCCTTCAAAAGGTTGTCCCTCATTGAGCATTTTGGTATGCACAATTGAATTCCCTTGAACAACAATGCCTCTTGAATCATATACTCTATCCAATGGCTCTTGTCTCTCAGCAAAGGATTCACACATACTTCATATGCTTCCTTGAAATCTGGGTCATCATTGTACATTTCCTTAAGGTGTTCAAACCCCAAGGTCTTCACCTGAAATTCTTGCAAAATCAAACATGTCTTTCTTAATGCATCAACAAATTTATTAGCACTCCCAACAACATGTTTTATGAAAAAACTAAAATTTTGCATAAACTCAATCCACTTTGCATGCCTCTGATTCAATTTCTCATGTGTGGTTATGGATTGTAAATCTTGGTTATCTCTATACAAGACAAATTCTTGTGGGACAAGGTAATTTCTTTAAGGCTTGAATTATGGCATAAAACTCTTTATCATATGTGGAGTATTTTCTCTTGGTCTCATTCATATTCTCACTGAAATAGGCAACAAGTCTATTATCCTGACTCAAAACTACTCCAATTGCAACTCCACTTGCATCAAACCTCACCTAAAATGTCTTTTCAAAATTTGGCAAGACCATAATTGGTCGTTCTGTTATTTTCTCCTTCAGTATATTGAAGCTCCTCTTGACCTCCTTTGTCCATTTAAAATATTTGTGCTTCTTCTTCATTGTATCCATCATTGGTGCACAAATTCCACTGAAGTCTCTAATGAACTTCCTATATAAACTTTCTAATCCATGGAATCTTCTTACCTCAAACATGCTTCTTGCTAACGCCCATTCTTTGATTGCTCTCACCTTTTCTGGATCCAAATTTAGTTTATTTGAAGAGATCAGAAAACCCAAGTAAATGAGCCATGTCTTCATAAAAGAGGACTTCTTCAGATTTATTAGCAGTCTCTCCTACTGTAGTCTCCTCATCACTAGTGTTAGGTGTCTCAAATGCTCCTCTTTAGTCCCGTTAAAGATCAACATATCATCCATATATATAACCACAAACTTACCAATGAAATCTTTCAATATTTCATTCATGAACCTCATAAAAGTACTCAGGGCATTCGTTAAGCCAAATGGAATAAAAAGACACTCATACAACCCTTCATTTATCTTAAAGGTTGTCTTCCACTCATCACCTTCTCTCATTATAATCTGGTGATATCCACTTTTCAAATCTATTTTAGAAAAGAAATTTGCTCCACTTAAACAGTCCATTAAATCATCCATTCTTGGTAAAGGAAATATATACATGATGGTGATCTTGTTAATGGCTCTTGATTCTGTACACATACTCCATCCTCCATCCTTCTTTGGACTCAACACAGTTGGTACTACGCATGGAATCAAGCTCTCTTTGACCAAACCCTTGTCTAACAATTCTTGGACATGGTTCTTCACTTCCCCATTCTCTCAAGGTGTCAATCTGTATGCTTCTTTGTTTGGCAGACTTTCTCTTGGTACCAAATCAATATGATGGATAATACTTATGATGGGTGGCAATGAGTTAGGCAGCTCGTCTACCACTATGTCAACAAAATTGTCCAACAATTCCTTAATGTCTTCAGGAAAATCATCCATCGAAGTACTTGTAAGGATAATTCTGGGTTTCCTCACCATAGAGAACTGCATCTCCTATTCTTTCTTGACTTCCTTCAAGAGTTCCTTCTCTCTCATGATAAATATGCTTGTGTTGGATTCCTCTTTCACTTTCTTCTCTTCTATCGGCAACAATATGTGTGTTCTACCATTCTTCTCCAAGGTGTATGTATTCTTCCTCCCATCATGAATGACATTCCTATAAAACTGCCATGGTTTTCGCAAAAAAATATGGCATACATCCATGGGAATTACATCACATAGGATTTCATCTCTATATCCTCTTATCTTAAATTCACCCAAGCATTGTTTAGTAACCATTACCTGGTGTCCTTTCTGCAACCATGAGACTTTGTATGGAATTTGATGTGCATTTGTCTCCATCTCCAATTTCTCCAGTGTCTATGTGGATACTAAGTTATCATTGCTCCCACTATCAATTATCACCTTGCATACTCTGTCTTTAGACTTGCAATATATCTTGAATAGGTTATTCCTCTTCACCGAATTCTCAACTTTTGCCTCTAGTTTTAAGAGAACCTTTGTCATCATCAGGGATGTTCCATCCTCTGCTCCTTCTGCTTCAACATCTCTTCTCTGTGCTTATGAAATGTGAGCTTCACCTCCTCCTTCTTTATTCTTCTCTAGACATTCCCAAGACATGTGCCCTATATTTCCACAAGCATGCCATCTTACTTATCCTCCTCTGCTTCTTCCTCTTCCTCTAGAAGAACGTCTTCCACCATCTTGTCTTCCTCAGGAACTTCCTCCTCTTTCCGAGTGACTATGTGGTTTCTCAGTCTTGTCATTATACTTATGTGACTTGTCATGGGTAAAACCCTCACCTTTGTTTGGGACTGGGCTTTTACCTCTTCCTCGCTGGCTTTTTTTTTCTGGCCAACTTCTCCTCTGCCTTCAGTGTGAACTGATAAGAATCCTCCACTATCCTTACTGACTTCATGCTGAGCTCATCCTGGATTTCATACCTCAGGCCATTTATATATCTAGCAACATTTTCTTCATCTTTCTCTCTTTGTCCAGTTCTGATGTTTAGTCTATAGACTCCTCGGTGTACTCCTTAACTTTCATAACCTTTTGTCTCAGGTTCTACAACTTCTTGAACAGATTGATATGATAGTATTTGGGCATGAACTTAGTCTTCATGTTGGCTACCATTCTGTCCCAATTCTTTATCTTCTCTTTTCCTTTGCTTCTCCTCTCAGCTTG
This sequence comes from Picea sitchensis, assembly GCA_010110895.2. Taxonomy (NCBI): domain Eukaryota; kingdom Viridiplantae; phylum Streptophyta; class Pinopsida; order Pinales; family Pinaceae; genus Picea; species Picea sitchensis. Next base: position 176,484 of record SNQJ01S0025088.1, read on the forward strand.
TAGTTCATCCCACCATAGTGTTTCATATCCCTTGAGTGTGGGGACAACATGTCTCACCCTTTTCTCCTCCTCGGCATCTTCATAGTCGAAATATTTGTCCATGGATCATATCCAATCCAACAACTATTCAACATCCAAATTTCCTTCATTGGGACCTCTATATTGTCTCTACCTCCCAATATAACAACTTCTCTCAACAAGCGTTCTTCGACAACATTTTCACCTGTAGCTTCTTCTGCAACATTCTTTGATGTAGCTTCTTTTCTCTCTGCATCCCTGACATCTCTAGCATCAGGTACTTGCCTCTGTGCTACTTACATCACCTCCAATCTTGCACAAAGTTCTCACATCTCCCTTTTTACAGCTTGGTTGGCTAAAGGTGACTCCCCTTTTCTTCTTGGCGGCATTGTGTTGACTTTTTGTCACACACAGAGTACAATTTCAAGTTCTTTTGTCTCTTCTTCCTTTATCGCCTTGGCCTGAAATGTACAGACAAAATCTCTCTCTGATACCACTTGACAAAGACGCCCCCTTTCTCCCTTTGGGGCTGCTAACCTCCCGGTCAAGGATTGATCAAGACACTCATTCAGATTGACTCTTTGGGTCTCTTCTAGACCCCAAATCAATTACAAAGGTCCTTTCACCAAAAGTACAGGTCATATGAGACTTGTGGGCCCTCTCCTAACCACTGTTCAAACCTCCATGCCAAATGGGCGCTATCGCTTCCTTGGCTAAGCCCCTTCCCTTACGTGACCATGATTGTGGCCACTTGCCTAACCAAAAGGTGATTCACAACTTTGTGTGTCGGTTGTTTGCCTATGAACCAACCCTGACTCTCTGACTTCTAAAGTCCCTGAGTGGGGCCTAGCGTGTGCTAGCTCCTCCCTTAACCTTTGACAATGTGACCACTCGCCATGACTTGGGGTCAACCCCTCAAGCACTTTGCGGTTTCGTGTTTCGCGTCCCTGGAAAGTTTTGGATGCTCGTCCTCCCAATTTTCGAAACCAAAAATCCGGGCTCCACTCACCTCAGATCAACGGTCTGACACTCCCCATGATCCGAAGATTCAGATCTCCTTCACGAACTGGGGACTTCGTGTTTCGTGAAGTTATAGGATTTATCATCTTTCTTCCCCCAATATCTGAAATCGTGAGTTTCTTGGGACCAAAAATACGGTCCACACTTTCCTTAGATCAACGGATATGATCCTTATTGGCATAGAGGTAGACCCAGGTCTCAACGCTACAACAACGCACCAACAAAACCCTAACTACCGTCCCTTTTGGAAACAACTGTGAAGCAGATGAAGTCTCAACCGAGGCAGAGGCAGGGGTGGTTGCATGACTCAGATGTATGCAACCTTAGCTGGGACACAGATCAGTGATTCTAACACTTAAAAGATCACTTAGCAGTTAACATTCATCAATATCCGATTCTTAGTTACAATGCATTTAAATCCTACTCTCAGCATAGATAAACCCTAAACTACAGAGCATCAC
>SNQJ01S0025088.1:178032-190039 GCA_010110895.2 Picea sitchensis
ACTCCAATTGCAACTCCACTTGCATCACACCTCACCTGAAATGTCTTTTCAAAATTTGGCAAGACCAGAATTGGTCGTTCTATTATTTTCTCCTTTAGTATATTGAAGCTCCTCTCGACCTCCTTTGTCCATTTAAAATACTTGTGATTCTTCTTCATTGTATCCATCATTGGTGCAAAAATTCCACTGAAGTATCTAATGAACTTCCTATAGAAACTTTCTAATCCATGGAATCTTCTTACCTCAAACATGCTTCTTGGTGACGCCCATTCCTTGATTTCTCTCACCTTTTCTGGATCCTTCTTTAGTTCATTTGAAGAGATTAGAAAACCAAAGTAAATGAGCTATGTCTTCATAAAAGAGGACTTCTTCAGATTTATCAGTAGTCTCTCCTACTGTATTCTCCTCATCACTAGTGTTAGGTGTCTCAAATGCTCCTCCTTAGTTCTGTTAAAGATTAATATATCATCCATATATATAACCACAAACTTACCAATGAAATCTTTCAATATTTCATTCATCAACCTCATAAAAGTACTCGGGGCATTTGTTAAGACAAATGGAATAACAATCCACTCACACAACCCTTCATTTATCTTAAAGGTTGTCTTCCACTCATCACCTTCTCTCATTATAATATGGTGATATCCACTTTCAAATCTATTTTGGAAAAGAAATTTTCTCCACTTAAACGGTCTCTTAAATCATCCATTCTTGGTAAAGGAAATATATGCATGATGGTGATCTTGTTAATGTCTCTTGAGTCTGTACACATTCTCAATCCTCCATCCTTCTTTGGACTCAACACAGTTGGTACTATGCATGGAATCAAGCTCTCTCTGACCAAACCCTTGTCTAACAATTCTTGGACTTGGTTCTTCACTTCCCCATTCTCTCAAGGTGTCAATCTGTATGCTTCTTTGTTTAGCAGACTTTCTCTTGGTAACAAATCGATATGATGGCTAATACTTATGATGGGTGGCAATGAGTTAGGAAGCAAATATACCACTATGTCAACAAAATTGTCCAACAATTCCTTAACTTCTTCAATAAAATCATCCATTGAAGTAGTTGTAAGGATAATTCTGGGTTTCCTCACCACAGTGAACTGCATCTCCTATTCTTTATTGAATTCCATAAAGAGTTCCTTCCCTCTCATGATAAGTATGCTTGTGTTGGCTTCCTCTTTCACTTTCTTCTCTTCTATTGGCAACAACATGTGTGTTCTACCATTCTTCTCCCAGGTGTATGTATTCTTCCTCCCATAATGAATGACATTCCTGTCAAACTACCATGGTATTCCCAAAAATATATGGCATACATCCATGGGAATTACATCACATAGGATTTCATCTCTATATCCTCCTATCTTAAATTCACCCAAGCATTGTTTAGTAACCATTACCTGGTGTCCTTTCTGCAACCATGAGACTTTGTATGGAATTTGATGTGCAGTTGTCTCCAGCTCCAATTTCTCCAGCATCTATGAGAATACTAAGTTATCATTGCTCCCACTGTCAATTATCACTTTGCATACTCTGTCTTTAGACTTGAAATATATCCTGAATAGGTTTTTCCTCTGCACAAACTTCTCAACTTTTGCCTCTGTTTTTAAGAGAACCTTTCTCATCATCAGGGATGTTCCATCCTCTACTCCTTCTGCTTCAACATCTCTTCTCTATGCTTCTGAAATGTGAGCTTCACCTCCTCCTTCTTTCTTCTTCAGGGGACATTCCCAAGACATGTTCCCTATCTTTCCACATGCATGCCCTCTTACTTGTCCTCCTCTTCTTCTTCCTCTTCCTCTAGAATAACGTCTTCCACCATCCTGTCTTCCTCGGGAACTTCCTCCTCTTTCTGAGTGACTATGTGGTTTATCAGTCTTGTCATTATACTTATGTGCCTTGTCATGGGTAACACCCTCACCTTTGTTTGGGGCTGGGCTTTTACCTCTTCCTCATTGGTTTTTTTTCTATCCAACTTCTCCTCTGCCTTCAGTGTGAACTGATAAGCATACTCCACTGTCCTTATTGACATCATGCTGAGCTCATCCTAGATTTTATACCTCAGGCCATTTATATATCTAGAAATGTTTTCTTCATCTTTCTCTCTTTTCCCAGTTCTGATGTTCAGTCTATAGAACTCCTCTCCTTAACTTTCATACCCTTCTGTCTCAGTTTATGCATCTTCTTGAACATATTCATTTGATAATATTTGGGCATGAACTTAGCCTTTAGGTTGGCTACCATTTTGTCCCAATTATTTATCTTCTCTTTTCCTTTTCTTCTCCTCTCAGCCTATAGTTCATCCCACCAGAGTGTTTCATCTCCCTTGAGTGTGGTGACAACACGTCTCACCCTTTTCTCCTCCTCGACATCTTCATAGTTGAAATATTTGTCCATGGATCATATCCAATCCAACATCTATTCAACATCCAAATTGCCTTCATACATTGGGACCTCTACATTGGCTCTACCTCCCAATATAACAACTTATCTCAACAAGAATTCTTCGACAACATTTTCACCTGCAGCTTCTTCCGCAACATTCTTTGATGTAGCTTCTTCACTCTCTGCATCGCTGACATCTCTAGCATCAGGTGCTCGTGTCTGTGTTGCTTCCATCACCTCCAATCTTGCACAAATTTCTCGCATCTCCCTTTTTATAGCTTGGTTGGATAAAGGTGTCTCCCCTCATCTTCTCGGTGACATTGTGTTGACTGTAGGTCACACACAGAGTACAAATTCAAGCTCTTTTGTCTCTTCTTCCTTTATCTCCTTCGCCTGGAATGTACAGACAAAATCCCTCTCTGAAACCACTTGACACAGACCCCCCCTTTCTCCCTTTAGGATTGCTAACCTCCCGATCAAGGATCGATCAAGACACTCATTCAGATTGACTCTTTGTGTCTCTTCTAGACCGCAAATCAATTAGGCAGGTCCTTTCACCAAAAGCGCAGGTCATATGAGACTCCCGGGTCCTCTCCTAACCACTATTCAAACCTCCATGAAAAATGGGTGCTATTGCTTCCCTGGCTAAGCCCCTTCCCTTATGTGACCACGACTGTGACCACTTGCCTAACCAAAAGGTGATTTACGAATTCACGTGTCCGGTGTTTTCCTATGAACAAACCTCGACTCTCCGACTTCTAAAATCCCTGAGTGGGGCCTAGCGTGTGCTAGCTCCTCCCTTAACCTTTGATGATGTGACCACTCGCCATGACTTGGTGTCAACCCCTCGAGCACTTTGTGGTTTCACGTTTTGCATCCTTGAAAAGTTTTGGATGCTCATCCTCTCAATTTTCAAAACCAAAAATCCAAGCTGTACTCACCTCAGATCAATGGTCTGACACTCCCCATGATCCAATGATTCAGATATCCTTCATGAACTTGGGAATTCACGTTTCACAAAGTTATAGGATTTCTCACCTTTCTTCCCCCGATATCTGAAATCGTGAGTTTCTTGGGACCAGATCTATGGTCCACACTTTCCTTCGATCAATGGATATGATCCTTATTGGCACAGGGGTAGACCTAGGGTTCAACGCTACAACAATGCACCAACAAAACCCTAACTACTAGCCCTTTTGGAAACAACTGTGAAGTAGATGAAGTCTCACCCGAGGTAGAGGCAGGGGTGGTTGCATGACTTAGATGTCTACAACCTTAGCTGGGACATAGATCTATGATTCTAACACTTAAAAGATCACTTAGCAGTTAAAATTCATCAATATCCAGTTCTTAGTTACAACGCATTTAAATCCTACTCTCAACGTAGATAAACCCTAAACTACAAAGCATCACAGTATTCATTCAGATCTAAAGTATTTAAGCACTAAGCATACTTACATGAGTCAGATCGAACATCCATCCACATTATTAAGCACAAAGAATCAACAAATCTATCTATTAGTTATCCATATTAAATCACTAAGCAGGTAAACACATAACCACATCAACACATCGCACAAAGTAGAGAAACACAACATGTATGTGGTTCACCCCCACCCTGGGGCTACGTCCACCAACTCTTCTCTTCTTTATTATCTTTGTTCAAGCTTCTTACAGGCACATAACATCAAAATACTACTCTGCATAAGACAGGAGATATGCGCACACTCCACCAGATCCTCCTTCTTAGAGCTAGGGTACAACACCAAGCCTTTACACAATCTCTTATAGCTACTTGAACTAGCCTTGCAAGCCTCACACATTATGCACAAATAATTTACAACTATTGATCACATAGATAGAACATTGACACTTAGCACCCCTTACACACTTGCCTCCTTAAATCACCTAGCTTACTTATTTATACATTACAAAATAGACCTAAGCATGGGTAAGCCCATGGGCTGACATTCCCATACCCGTTACATGAGCCCAAAACCTAAAAATCCCTAAAAAGGGGCCGAGATCCCATGATCTCCACTTCGTCTTGCGCTACCGCCTTCGACAGCCTGTCAAAGTCCCAAAAATAGGTCAAGAATCACCAAGAATCCTCAAAACTTGGTTAAGGACCAACATGCCCCCAACACTCACCTGTGACTCATCCCAAGTCACTCTGATCTAATTAGTTCTACATCAAAATCCTCGATCTTGGCTCGAGCTTCTTCGACTTGTTGTTATGCCACGACCTCCTTTTCAGTGAACTCTTGGATGATTTATTCATTGACAGGTCCCTCTAGGCGATGTTCATATGCAGTGATGTCCTGCTCCAGTTCAGCTTCTCGGCCTTCAATCTTTGTGAACAATTGGAAAGCTTCATCCTGTGTAGGTTGGAGCCTCTGTGCCACTTCCATAACTTTGTTATGGATAGTGTTTACCTATTGCTAGGCAGTCTGCTTCTACTGAGATCACTTCATTCTTTCCACAGCTGACAGGAGCTTCAACTGGACCTATATTGTCTCTTCTTACTTCTTTGCTTCTTGGAGTTGTGAATCCAGCGCATTCTATTCTGGGTTCTCAGTGAGTCACTCATACGTCTGGGCACTGTGATCTCTTATTTGCTTGCATTCCTTGGAAAGGGCATTTATTCTCTCAACTGTGCTCCAAGAAGTTGCTTCTCTTCGATCCCTGACTTCCTGCATCATGTCGGGCACAGTGCAGAGCTCTAAATATCCTATTATTCATTGTAGTTGTTGAATAGCTTCTGCAATATACTCTACTTTATGCATGACTTGGTCTTCTACTTGTGGCTATAAGCCTATCATAGAGAGAAGTGATCCGTTGACTACTTCTTTCACTCGAGTTTCTCCGTGAGAAACTGTTCTTTTCCTTGTTGGATATGTGCTTTCTCTTTGTCAAACTTTTCTTGGAGAGCAACCTTCTCCTGTTCTGCAACTCTACGTTGTTCTATGAGCATGCCTTGCACTTGCGTCAAGGCCTTGCTATCTTGTTCTATTTCTTCTTGTGCTTGTTGAAGGTGAGCTTCAGTTGCATTTGTTAGTCGACGAAGTTGGGCTGGCTCATCTGCCAACTCTGGTTCTCCTGATGGTAGGGGCACAGTGGAGACTGGGCGACTAGAATGAAGGCTCTGTTGTACCCCTCAAAGTTCAACCTCAATTCTATCATACATTTCCTCTTGCTTGGATTATTGTTTCTCCATGATTTGCAGTGAAGCGTGATTTATAGTTTCTATGATGAAGTCAAAATCATCAGTGGTGAGTACATTCTACATTTTGGTCACGGTGGGGAGAAACCTTCCTCTTATTCAAGGGGTCAACCTCGTCTCTAAGTGGTGTTACTTCGCCTTGATTTTTTTCATATTCTTTTCCATTTATATTTTATTCTTCATCATCACCCCCTCGGTCAGGGAATACTAAAGCAGTATTTCCTAAGGCATTGCTTAAATCTTCGACCTCCTCATTCTTCTTCCTTCTGTTGGTTCCAGGTGTGTTCTGTTCTTTGTGAGTGGCCTTCAGGCTATCCAGTGCAGTGTCAAATATCTCTACAGGGTCAGGGGGATAAGGAGGTCTGTTGACCAGTCCTTAGTGATATCCTCATGGTCCTCCTCTGTAAGTTTATAGTATGAATGGAGTTGCTCCTTATGTTCATCAGCATGCACTGTAATGTAGATCAAATGTCGATCTGTGCTAAATTTCATCAGGGGTCGGAATCTCTATAAGGTGTTTGTAGTCATGCGAGGTTCATCTTTGATGGCTATCTTCAGTTGATGGTAGTTTGTATGAAAAACAATGTTCGACTGACACTGTTTATTGATATCACTCAAATACCAGAGTGTGTTGAAATTTGCATCAAGCTTCTTGAACGACTTGATGTTCGGGAAGGTTTCACCCTCTAGCATCTCTCAGGAAATAAACGTGATGAGGATCAGGAGCCAGCGCAAGTGAAACTTGTAGCCCTAATCATGTGCTTCGTAGCAGTCTAGTTCAAGTTGATTGACTAGGTACTTCACCTAGTTCATTTGTAAACCTTCTACACACTTCCCCACGAGGTCAATGACAAATCTTATGAACTGCGTAGGTCTATTTTTTCTTACTATCTTTCTAGCTATTAGTTGTCTTGCTAGGAGCACTACGTCGTTCTATATGGAAGCTACATTGTAGCCTCGCTTCCCCTTATCAACATCTCCGTATGTATCCTTGATCTTCTGTGCTAGTACGTGAATTGTGGCTTTTCCTGGATAGAAATCATACTGATCAGGTCCTTGCATACTCAACCCTATGATCTGATGGATCAGTGTCAAATCGACTATGATACGGCGGTCTAGACATAAGTAGTTGCCATGGTAACGTGAAAGTATTGGCTTGACACAGGAGTTGACTTCCTGGTGTCTTCCAAAGTGTCGGATTTTCATTACGTCCAACAGGGTGGACTACATGAGGTTCATCGTCAATGACTAGGGGATTATATTTGAGTTGTTCCCCTTCGTCTTGGTCAGGTATTTATACAGGGCGAGCATGCTATAGTTTTTTCGATCTCCAAGGTTGAAGTCACTGAACTTCAACACTGCAATCTTGTCCTACTGTGCTCGAACTGCACATATCCCCTTTAGGAGGTACGCAGTAACCATGGGGTACTCAAAATCTCTTGGAACACTATCACAAATCACCACGATGACCAGAGGTGGGATGTAGTCGGGAAATATGGTCGGGATCAACTTCTCATTGGCTAGGTCATCTCTGTGTTTTGTTCTCTTTTCCGTTGATGGTCGGGATGGTCTGGCTCTGTGAGCAGTTGACAGAGAGGCTTGCACTCCTCTCATCAATGACGCTTGTACACCCACAAATATTAATCTCTCATACATGACTCTCTCAGTCATGAGGTCGATGACTACTTCCTTCACAGACTCTTCGAATACACTGAGTTCTTCAGACATACACACTCGTGGTTGAATCTCTCAGGTTAACTAGTCAATGCAATAGGATGGATGGAAATAGCACGATGATCACTATGCAAAATCAACTATTCTGTGAGCTTAAATAATCACGTTTGGAAAAAGTGTTCTTGGTGCATGGCATGACAGGTTAAATAGATAACTTGGCAACAGATCTCTCCAATGGGAGAGAATCCTTCATTAACTTACTTATGTTCATTACGGTGCAGTCCCAATGGTCTAGTGGTGATTTTCCTGATCATAAATGTCATTCTACCCATTCAGGGCATCTGTCTAACAATTATACTATTCCCAACAGCTATATTGCTTCGCCATGGAAAAGTTCCATGTGATGTTGTTCCGATATCCCGTCGAAGTTCTAATTTTGAAAATGTTCATTCTGCAAAGTTCCCTCTGGATCCTTCTGTAACTTTTTGATCTTAGTTCTCTTCTTAGTTAGCTTTCTAGCCTTTTTCCCAATGAGTTTCATTTCGGTATTCCTTTTTCCATTATGATTCTTATCTCTTCTTGGCATAATAACTTCGCGTTGTTGAGATTCTTTCCTAGAAATCAGGGGTAATATTGCATCTGTATCTGGAATAGGTACTATAGTATGCTATGGGTATTCTAGTGTTATTCCAGCTTTGACATCCCAGTCTCTGGTTTTAAATAGCTTCGATCTATTCTCCTATTCTTCAATCAAGTGTGCGATCCTCCTCGTCATGAAATATTTTAACTCTTTCTTCTTTTGTTGTAATATTTATTCTTCCTTCCTTCTGGTCTGATCTCTTTCAATCCAAGTTTTTCCTAGTAACATAGAAAATGGAGCATTGTTCTCAGTAAATTTAACAATCTCAAAATATTCCTTTGTCGAAGTTCTATTGGCATTCATAGATATTTGGGTGATCTTTCCACATAGGGTAATCCGTTTTCCTCTGAATAATCCTATTCCTCCCAATGAAGGAATCATAGCGAGCTTCCCTAAAATTTCCCAAGTTCTTTCTGTCATGATATTCACCTGTGTTTCCTCATCCAGAACACAATCAATGTCGAAGTCTCCTATTCTTTCTTCTAGGTATTCTTTTTCTTTGAAGATCTCTGAAAAACTGACATGTCAGTAGTTATTCTGGGTTTCTTTCATCTGTAGCAATACTTTCTTTGATTCTTTCTAGGGTTCTTCCATGGTTTCAGTTTCTTGACCTTCCTCGTGGTTCCTTGTCTCATATTCATCCTTTCAAACTTAGCAATTATTCTAGGGAAATCCAATACTTCATGGTCCATAGCATTGCAACAGAGGCAACTAGGTATCCTTCCAAGTCATTCCTTAGCAAGATGTCCCAGTTTTCTGTAGCTATAACAAAGTTTTAATATTCTCTTTCTTTTAAATGATCCCCAACCTTTCTTGTACTGTGCGCTAGGATCACAGTAGCTAACCTGCAACAAATTATTTCTGGGGTTCTGCATCCAATTTTTAGTCCAAACATTCTCACGATGCATAGGTATAACATATCTTTCACTATTCTTATCATATCTACTTATATCAAATCTTCGTTCATTTATCAGTACCCTAATTTTCAAGCTAGGATAGAATCTATCAACCATACCTAGATCCATACTCTAGAAAGAAGAATTTACACTTATCTTACTTCTACAAAGCATAAATCTTACAAATCTTACATCTTTAGTCTCACTTTCACCTTTATTAGGGCACAAATATTCCAGATCTTGCCTCTTTTCTTCAGATCTAACCTCTTTTCTTTAGATTTGACCTTTCCTCTTTGCACAGAGCTCCACAGATCAAGTAGTACTTCATACTAGGGCAACAGTTCTATGCATAAATATTTTCTCTTTGTTAGTTCAAATGTTCTCACAAATCTCCCTTTCCCTCAGTTCCACAGTTTCAGGTCAAATATTTGCACAAAGCTTCTTCTTCCTCATTTTCTAGCAATCAAAGTTTTAGGTCCTAGAAACAGAACCATTTGTTTGCACATGGGCAGACCCAGGGTTCAATGCTACAACAACGCACCAACAAAACCCTAACTACCGGCCCTTTCAGTAACACCTGCGAAGAAGATGAAGTCTCACCCGAGGTAGAGGTAGGGGTGGTTGCAGGACTTAGATGTCTGGAACCTTAGCTGGGACATGAATTTGTAATTCTAACACTTAACAGAGAACTTAGCATTTAGCATTCATCAATATCCAGTTCTTAGTTACAATGTAGATAAATCCTACTCTCAACACAGATAAACCCTAAACTATAGAGCATCATAATATTCATTTAGATATAAAGTATTTAAGCACTAACCATACTTACATGAGTCATATCTAACATCCATCAACATTATTAAGAACAAAGCATCAACAAATCTATCTATCAGTCATCTATATTAAATCACTAAGCAAGTAAACACATAACCACATCAACACATTGCACAAAAAAGAGAAACACAGCATGCATGTGGTTCACCCCCACCCTGGGGCTACACCCACCAACTCTTCTCTTCTTTATTATCTTTGGTCAAGCTTCTTATAGGCACATAGCATCAAAATCCTACTCCGCAGAGGACAGGAAATCTGCACACACTTCACAAGATCCTCCTTGTTTGAGCTAGGGTACAACACCAAGCCTTAACATAGTCTCTTACAACTACTTCCACTAGCCTTGCAAGCCTCACATAGTATGCACAAGGAATGTACAACTCTTGATCACATAGATCAAACATTGACACTTAGCACCCCTTACACACATGCCTCCTTACATCACCTAGCTTACTTAATTATACATTACAAAATAGACCTAAGCATGGGTAAGCCCATGGGCAGACATTCCCATACCCGTTACATAATCCCAAAACCCAAAAATCCATAAAAAGGGGCCAAGATCCCATGATCTTAGATTTGGCTTACACTACCACCTTCAACAGCCTATCGAAGTCCCAAAAATAGGTCAAAAATGACCAAGAATCCTCAAAATTTGGTCAAGGGCCAACAATCCTTTCATGAACTTGGACTTCATGAGGTTGCTTCCCTTATGCACCTCCAAGGGGTTAAATCTTGTACACTTACCTATGGATCCATTGATTTTTTATCCATGCACTCAGATCTCATGGTCCAAATATGATGTTTCTTTACACGTTCTTCTAAGTGTCTAGGCATGAGAATTGATGGCCAGATATTTTCCTCTACAGCTGATTCGACGACAGTTGTCACTCCCCCTCCTGAGATTTTCACTCTTCTGACTCAAAATTTTTCCTAAGTCTTCAAAGTTTTGTACCTTTGAACCTCTTGTGAATCCATCTCTCGGAGCTCGTCTACACATATGGAGATCGGTATCCCTCCTGAGCTTGGCCTTTCGTGAAGGTTTCGTCTTCCCACGCACTTGTTGCATTTCAGGGATTTCGATAACTCAAATCCAAAGGATTTCTTGAAAAGAAATTACTCTTGCCTTCCTAGCATCTATTGGCATAGGGGTATACCTGGGGTTCAATGCTTACAACAACACACCAACAAAATTCTAAATATCGACCCTTTCGGCAACATCTGCGAAGCATATGAAGTCTCACATGAGGTAAAGGTAGGGGTGGTTGCAGGACTCAGATGTCTGCATCCTTAGCTAGGACACAGATATGTGATTGTAACACCTTAACAAAGAACTTAGTAGTTATAGTCTATTAGTTTTTTAGCCTTAGTGTACAACAGATCTAAACCCTAAAAATAGATTGACGCAGTATACCCAAATCTGATAGATTCAAGCACTAAGCATATCAACCTAGATCATATCTGGCATTAATTCACATTATTCAGCACTAAGCTACCATATTATATTCTTTTAAGAATATGTCAGTGCACTAAGAATTTAACCACATAAACAAGAGAACAACCATAAAGCACATATAAACCACAACATGGGATATATGTGGTTCACCCCCACCCTGGGGATATGTCCACCAACTCTTCTTCTTTATTTCTTTCTGTCAATCTTCTACATGCACACAACCATGATATCTTACTTTGCAGAGGACATGAGATCTACGCGCAGTCCACTAGATCCTACTTCCCCAATTTATAGCACAAAGCCTCTTCATAGTCTCTTACAATCACTTTCACTTAGCTCTGCAAGTCTCCCACAGTATGCACAAACCATTTACAATCACCACTTTCACTTTTCACTTAGCAAGGTAGCAAAATACCTTCTCCTTCCTTACATCACCTAGAGTTCTATTTATACATTACAAAAAGTGCCTAAACATGGGTAAACCCATGGGCCGACATCCCCATACCCATTACATAAGCCCAAAACCCGAAAATCCCTAAAAAGGGGCTGATATCTCATGATCTCCTCTTCGACTTGAGCTCCACCTTTGACAGCCTATTGAAGTCCCAAAAGTAATTCATACATGACCAAGGATCCTAAAACTTGGTCAAGGGAAAACAGGCCCCCAACACGCACTTGGGACTCATCCTGAGCCACTCTAGTCTCGGAAGCTCTGCTTCAAAATCCTTGATCTTGGCTCGAGCTACTTCAACTTGTTGTTGCGCCACAACCTCCAGCTTGGTGAACTCTTGGATAACTGATTCATTGGCATGTCCCTCTAAGATTTGTTCAACTGCATTGACGACTTGCTCCAATTCTTCTCCTCGTCCTTCAATCTCTGTGAATAGTTGGCAA
>SNQJ01S0025089.1:0-20151 GCA_010110895.2 Picea sitchensis
AAAATCGGGGTTGGTGAGTGCAAGAATTACGCGCACGACGAAATCGCGAAGTGCGATTTCCCGACTCGATCGGGGCCGTCGATTTGAGCACGGACAGGTGGCTCAAGATCCAACATATCGGGGTTTCGGCATTCGTGGTTTCCAGCAACAAGGGAACTTTGCATTGTGGGTTCGCGATCCGCGAAACCCCGAGGTTGGCGTGGTAGCATGGGACCCAGAGGCATAGTCGGGTACAGGTGGCGTTGTACCGAGGGCTCGGCACCGCGGCATTCGGGGTTTGGAGAGTCAAGTGATTGACATCGCCAGTGGCGATATCCCGATAGGTAAAAGCCCGATACCCGAGCGTTGACCATTGACTATTGGAGATCGGGGATCGACGGTTAAAAAGGTAAAGGAATGTTGTTGTGAGTCTCGCGATATCGCGAGGTCCGATCTCCCGAGTCCCGAAGGGAGGATCGCGCACAAATATCTCTGTGGGTAAATCATTCCCGAGGGGAATAGGAAGGGCTTGGACCCTTCGGGCCTAAGAGTGAGAAGGTCCTGGTGGGGGTAACCGCGCCAGTGAGGGCAGGTTGCATCAGTCTTGAAGGGCATGTCGAGTAATTAAAAGACGAGTCAAATAAATCTAGGTGGCCTAGAAAACATTGAAATGTTTAGACCTTGTTAGAATAAAATAATTATTTAATCAGTAAATTACAAATCTAGAAGCCTAACAAGAGTCTAAGCCTAAGTATAGATTAAGATCAAGTCTAAGTTTAATTAAGGGACTAGTTAAAATAATAAATAAATTAAAATGATTTAAAATAAAATCAAACTCTAGGAAGAAGATAACTACAAATTTATAGGATTGGGTAAACTGCACATGTGTGCATTAATTTAATAAAATGGATTTTTAAAATAGAAGGAAATAATAATATGAGAGAATAGGTGTACACATAGAAGAGTATCTTGAGTCAAACTACCACTAAGTATAACTAGAAGAAGACTCATAATCCAACTCTAACTAAGATTTAGTTAAGAGACACTCTTTAAATGAGAATTTGGGGTACAAAGGGACAACTATCAACGAAAATAAGAACACATTGGATAATGTGAGGGAAATTGGATTTTTAAATAAAACAAAAATTGTAATTACTTGTGCAACTTGGGGAGAGTGTGACAAGTGTGTGGTTGAATAATAATAAATAAATTAAGTTAAAAAGTTAATTATTTGTGCATGAGGACATGTGTCCTTGGGAAAATTTCTATAAAAAGAATGGTGTAGAATGGAAAGGGGTCTCACTTTTTCTTGGTAATGTTATGCTTCTAAACTTTTGTGGGCTGTGTTTTACTTGTGAGAGTTGAGATACAAAGCTTGTGGAAAGAGTGGAAGCTCTTCCTTGCGAGAAAATTCTTGGAGCTATTGTTTGTTGCTTTCTTGTGTGTGGCCCCTTTGCGGCTTGGGAGGCTAAGGGGGAATAAATGTACCCATAGCATTGGTTGAAAGTTATTGGCGAAATCTTTATGATTAGCAAGCAGGGTTAAAGAAGGAGCGCAATCCCTTGTTGAAGGACATCCTCCATTCACCATTTTCATTGGTTTCGGTATTTTATTTCTGAAATGTTTATTATTGTAAGAGTAAATTTGTATAATCTAAATTTTAATATCATTGTAGAATTGTGTTGTAATTCTAGAGAAATTATTAATTGTATAGTCGTTGCTTAGAATTTTTCATTTGTGTTGTATATTTAAATAGGAAATTTCTGGAAAATAAATAGTTATGAACGCTACTAAATTTAATTCAAATCTTGAATTTAGAAATTAAACTACAAATCCATAACTTCAATATTCTAGATTGTTGCCAATTAAGTTTACAAAATAAGAATTTAGTACATTCATAAGATCGCTGTCAAATTTAATTACAACCCCCAATTTCAAATTCTTGTTCGTTTCCAATTTAATTACAATCCTGAAATCAAGAACCATTACTCCGCCACTGTAAAAATATATATGCTAAAAAGCATTTCTCGTGTATTGCGCACAAGCATTTTTTTTAATCCTATGTATTGAGCTTCATAGTTCTTTAAGGATGTTGATCGGAAGCATTGATGACTTTGTTCATGTACCTTCCAAATTAATTCACATTTGAATTTTTGTATTTTCCTTATCGCTACCAATTAAATTTATAGACCCTCGTTATAATATTTAGTTATTCATTGTCTATTATTGTGGTAAATCCAGCAATTACATTATGTGATGGTCGCTACAAATAGATAGCAATATTCCGGAATAAAAAATTGTATAGTCTTCGTTAAGTAAATTGCAATTTGAACTCGAAGTTGTAAGTTTGCTACAAAATTCAATTACATTTCCTGAAGTGAAATTTGTATGATAGCTGCAAATTTAGTTGCATTCTAGAAACTAAATCGTAGGGTCATTGCAAATTTTTATCAACATTCCTAACTCGAATTTCATGATGGTTGTTTTGTATTTAGTTACTTTCTGAAAACTAAAACATGGTTTCTTCGCTATCAAGTTAATTGTAACTAGCAAAATTTAGAAATTTGTGAGTCCTTGTACAATTATATTTCCAATCCGTAACTTTAGAATTTTGGATGGCCATTGCAAAAGTTATTTGTATTTACAAAGTTTAGAATTATTATAGTCGTTGTAAATTAGTTTGCAATCTGGAAATTGATAATTGTTTGGACACTGCAATAAATTTTAACTTCAAAATTCGTTGCAACATTATATGCTTCTAGAATTAGAACCTTATGCCTATTGCTATTTCAAGTTAAGATAACGCCTTATTTCATTATTTGATGTGTTTATCAGAGTAGTTTGAGCGTGGATCTGTACCTCAATAAACTTATAGCTTACATTTGAAATTGAAGCAATTTAACCTAGAGTTCGATCGTGGTATAGTTTAATTCCTTCTTCTTTTAAAATGAGTGAAGGACTTTGGTTGAATTTGTTTCGATGTATTCCATATTTTAGAATCCAGAATGATTTGTATTCTCACCAATACATTGACCGTCAGCTAATTGTATTAGATTCTTATGATTCTAGTATATCAACCTTGACATCGCCTTAGTTTCTCCTGGGAAAAAGTAAAGACAAATTGTTAAGAACCAAATACTTGCATATAGAAACTCCACAAAAATTCAGAGAACACTATAGAAGAACAAAATTTTTATTATAGAAAACCCTTGAGGTAGGGAAACACCATACAATGGATCCGATTATGGAAGAGATTCTCTCATGTTCACTTGCCTTTTCAAGGGGGCTTCCTCCTATTGAGCTACCACTCCAAATAAAATGCTTCTCTTATTTCAATTACATTGCTTGAAACCCTTTATATACTCCTACCATTACCTAAGAACATTCTAGAGGAGGAATCTTCTAGAAGAATAAATTTCTAAGAATTTCCAACTTACATTTATTATATCTAACTACTCATTTATTATATCTAACTACTATAGTGGGCCTTATTTAATACTACAGTGGACCTAGTCCACCTTACATTCAATGGCCTCCACTACCTCTCTATCTACCTAGCATTCAATCCCCCTTATGAAAGTATAGTCCTCAACGATTGTTATGAGGGTGTACAACCATATACCAGAGTCCCGTGGATTACTGTGGACCATAGTGTTGAAGTAGACTAGAGAACCATGGTCCCATCTCGAAAGATAAGACATCATGTTGAAGTATTTCAACCACCATTGAAAACCAGGGTCCCATGTCCAAGTGTTCATGTGAATTGCCTGTGGAAGATTTCAGAACCCAATAACCAACTGAAAATCATGCTCCAATGATCGACCCCTTTCATGTGGATCCAAATAAGAAGATCCATTCACATAGTAGAAAATGGTCATAGCATAAACTGGAAGGAATAATACTAGTCCAGAATATGCATCATGGACACTGGTAATAATTATTTGTAATGAACCTCAAATTTACAAATAAATATTTTTTTTCTAAGGAACATTAATTTCCAATTCATTTGATAGACTCGTAGTTAGGGGAAGGTAATAGTTATCTCCATTGTTAAACTATGATAAGTTTTCTTATATTCTGA
Source organism: Picea sitchensis (assembly GCA_010110895.2). NCBI lineage: Eukaryota > Viridiplantae > Streptophyta > Pinopsida > Pinales > Pinaceae > Picea > Picea sitchensis. The sequence continues at coordinate 4,061 of SNQJ01S0025089.1, forward strand.
TTATCAACAATGACATTTATATCCAGTCTAACACACAAAGAACAAAGTTCCTAAGTGAATAAAACTCCATCACTCTAACATTCCCTTCAATCCAAAATTTATTTTAATATTCATATATATATCTATATATTATATTAGACTTAGACTATAGTAATCTTAGGATTTACAATCTTAAAACTCTTCCCCAAGCAATATGTCTCCATACTTTTACGCAAGGGTAAATCTCATTGGTCTTTCGAAAATAAAGCTCATATACTATGCACAACACAATGGGGTCAGGAGTATACACCTTAGTGACAAGTTGTTGTCTTAACATCAGATATTTGGCATTTCTTTGCATGGCCAAATTCATCGAACGAAATTCCTTGTAATTAATGGTTGGTTAAAGATATTCCAGACACCATCGACATAAAGTTTTCATTTACTAAAAATCCATCCTAACAACTTGTTTAACTCTACCTAAGTTGCCCGATGTCCTAACTGAATGATTTCTCTTTGAACGATGTGCTAACTGAATTTACAACAATTATAGTTAATCGTTTCTAGTTGATCATTCCACGAAGGAACCCTCTGTACTTCGTATTCCTTTAATGTGAAGGGAAAGGTTCTTGTCAAGCGTGAGTTAGACTCTGAACCGACCATTAATGGAGGCCCTGTGTGTGTGAAAAAATATGGTTATCACTTGACCTCTCGTCCAATAGGGTTGCGCCAACTATGCCCCATCACATGGCCAGAGCCTCCCTTCATACTATCAACATTTACTCTGCTTAGTAAGAGCTCCCTTAGGGTTAGGTGGCCCTCTTTCATCATTCTTGAAGTTTTTTCGAAGAAACTCTACATTTTCCTTCACAAGGGGAAATCGATCGTTTAGAGATTTTACCTGGTGGAAAACATGCATCCCTACCTGTCCACCGTGGTAAGTTCACGATGCTCCTATAACTTTACAAGTTGAATACTAGAACTCTGGTTATGATTTTGTTTTGAAATAGTTTCTTGTGGTTGTTTCTCTTCTCGTAACCCCCTCGGTTAAACTTGCTACTTGGGAGGTATCCTTCACTGATATTTGATTCCAAGCCTTTTCGAAACCCTTTCGGTACCCCTCTTTTACTCCAACACCTACACTCTCGCACAGTCATTTTAGCGGGGTTATGTGGTTGCGTTTACTTAACGGTTTTGCAATGTCCCTCTATTCATGTTTATGGATTAACCTTACCCTAATGTTACTGTTACCTAGTTTCGAATTCCTGTGAGACCACGTGGAAATATTAATTTCCAAAGAAATTATGATAGGGTAGAACCCATGCTAAGGAACATGTCTTCAAGCATTTTTCCTTCGGTGGATCTTGACAGGCCACCCGCTAACCCTTACGACTGAAATGTTTTAAAAGGGATTTCTGTAATTTCCATTCAGTATGTAATGTAAAGTGGTTACCCTATGTCCCGAACGAGTTGTTAAGGAATATTTTGTAACATGCAATATACAAATCTTAGGAAACCGTTGTTTTAAGGTATTCCATACTGTTATTATCATTATTTGAGGGTGGAACCCACCATTCAAGGAAAGGTATTCGGCATAAGTAATAACTTTGTGCGAAGTTTGTCTAAACTAATGAAATGCATTTCTTTCTGTACTTCTTTATTCATTTTAATTATTAGAAGATTCTCTTTGATTTTACTTCTAGTGTATATATTCAAAGAATTTATTATCGACCTAATGATGGGATCCTTGGTTTTTTCTAGGGTACCCATCCGGTCAACTTTGGCCCACTTCTCCCTTCCAGTCTGAGGATGACTTTATCAACTATGTGGAGACAAGGCGACCGATACTCTGGCCCCAAGTTAAGTGAGATTCTGAACTTTTTGTGTTTGTCTCTTTTAATCAATTTAACTTGGAATTTGAATTTTATGTTTCATATGAGAAAGTTCTATTATTCCTAGATCGTTACTTAAATGAAAATTTATTTGTACTCTTACAGTGTTGGAGTATCCGAAAACTTCAGGATTCTGGGCATCCTTTCATACAAAAGGTACTTGGGTTTCTTTACAACGTTCTCAGATCTTATCATTCCAGATTTAAACAACGGAACCTTGGGTTCCAGCCTAGATTATTGTGTTGGATACAAAATTTTCGTTCCAATTACTGTTAATCCAATGAATTCGAATGTTGCAATGATATTCACTATTGGAAGGCCATAACACATGCCTTTGGTAATTTTTGGAGGTTTCGGATCTGGATATGGGTTGTATAATGAGTTTAATTAACATTTGAGCCACAAGACTTTCCGCATGTATACTTGTAATAAAATACAATGAATAATAGAGAACTAAATCCCATATTTGTCGATACACTGGTTAGCTATTAAACCTGAATTGATTTTAAAAGCAAATATCATTTCAAACTTATATGTTTCCATTTTAGTTTTCCCAGCTACCATTATGCTTCCAGAAACTTCGGTGTATCAATAGAATTATTGGTTTTCTTTTATTTCATTGTTGTCTGACTTATATAGAGCTTGGGATGAATTGTTAGGGTTAATAAGGCTAGGAATGTTCGAGTTTATCATAACACATAATACATTTAGATAAGTAAAAGGGTTCCAAAATCAATGTTTCAAAATTCGTCGGCTTTCGTACATTTAACAATTCATTTGCACGGTTGGATCTCTATAATTGTTGGAACAATTTATACATTAACTATATAGTATATGAGCAGACATACATATATTACTATTCATGTTGTAGGAAATCAATTCAATTTTTTTCTATAACATCTATACAGATTACCAACAATAACTATATATATACATAATATATCAATATATCTCTATACATATATCGTGAATTCCTGTCATACCTAGTGTTTCATCTTGATTCTGATTTGACATGTACATGAATGTAAATCTCAATTGAGTACTATGGCTACCTACAGAAATATAAACACATATGTATATCTTCATAATTTGGTTCCAATCGCATTATGCACATAGATAGTTTACTCAAAAAAATATAATTAACAGTGAGGTTTATCCTATTACAACAGTAGTAAAAATCTACAGAACTAATTCTTCCATAATTTAACTAAATGTACTCTTTCAACTTGTATCTCAAATGAAAATAATGTTCGTTCATCATTCAATTCAACAGAGACGATTCATTCAGAATTAGTTTTAGAGGCATTCTATCAGTTCCTAGGTCTAACATAATTCAATTAGATTTCCGTCCATAGTAATACTTCTATCCAGAATTTAAACAGATGCATTCTACCAGTTATTCGACCATATAACATTCAGAAAGAGAAATGATTAGGTTGACATCTATGAATGGTTTCCAAATAACAAATGGAACAAACACATTCCTCCCAACCTTAGAACAAAACAACCAAATCACTTGTCTCGTTCTCCCCCTAGCTTGACCTTGAATCCATGAGGGCAAACTCAGAACTTCATTGTCAACAACTTCCCCTTACCTTAGACTCAGAAAGATAGTGTTCATAACAACAAGGGATCATTCATTTCTCTAGCATACTAGGCAGTGTCATGCCTCCTCCCATATGCTATATATGCCTCAAAGAATTTGTGCATATGTCTTTTCCCCCTATGGGAATTTTTGCAGCTTTCCAAATCCCTAATTTCCAGGGGCTTCCAATGGCCAAATTCTTGATTTTTCACTTGTCACATTCAACCCTGAGGTAGTTCCAACATGTTCCCCTCTCATGGAGTTATGGCCAACTAATTTTAATATCGTCGTTCCATTTGTCCATCAACAATAATTATAAAATATTTTGTTTCATACAAGTTTCATAGTCAAATATTTAGTTGGGTCAAATCATATCTATGCCCAACAATCATAATCATCAATTACAATTAACTAAATTTGAAATTCGGAATTGCCATAAATGGAAAAAAAAAATCCAATTTCGAATTTACAAAAAAACGAAAATAATTTCCTAAAAAATTTCAAACTTAAAAATAATTTATTTTTTGGGATGTTACATCATTTCCCCCTTAAATAAAACATTGTCCTCGGTGTTCATTCCTTTCTTGGAACAAGATTGGATGAGATTTCTGCAAATCTCCCTCCAACTCCCAAGTGACCTCCTCAGGGATAAAGTGCTTCCATTGCACTTTTACCTCGGTTACGACTCTGTTCCGAAGTGTTATTTCTCTCTTATCCAGAATGCGTAGAGGTTCTTCCTAGAGCTCTCCTTCTGGTTCCACCTACACAAAGTTCCAATCGATCATATGAGTAGGGTCATGAACATAATTATTTAACAAAGAAACATGAAATACATTATGAATTTTTAGATTGGTTGGAAGTGCAAGTTGGTATGCTATGGGTCCAATTTGAGCTCGAAAGTGCCACAAAACCTGGGTGCCAAATTGGCACAGTTCCCTATCTTTCGTGAACTTTTTCGGGCTTTGAATTTTAAGTAGATGTGGTTTCCCACTTGAAATTCCAGGTGTCTTCCTTTTTGGTCCGCATAACTTTTCTGCCCATCTTGTGCTTCTTTTAAGTTATGTTGTACTTTTCTTACCATGCTCTCCATTTCCTGGAGCATCTATGGTCCTACCATGAGTCTTTCAACTAGGTTATCTTAGCTAATCATAGTCGTACACTTTCTGTCGTACAGTACTTCGAAACGGCTCATCTTAGCCAAAGTTTGGTACACATTGTTGTATGCAAATTCCACCAAGTGTAGGTATTCCTCCCACTTGTTTGGTTTTTCTCTTACATACATCCATAACATATCTTCTACAATTTGGTTTGTTCGTTCAATGTTCCCATTCATTTGTGGATGATAACTCATGCTGAAATTCAAGTTAGTATTTAGCCCTGCAAACAATTCTTTCCAAAAAGAATATGTAAATTTTACGTCTCTATCCAAAATCACCATTTTAGGAATACCATGTAGCCTAAAATTTTCTTTCATGAATATTTCAACGATGTTAATAGATTTAAAAGTAGACTTTATAGGAATAAAGTATGCAGACTTATTAAGTTTATCGATTACCACCATAATTGAATCATTCTGTTTTTTAATTCTAGGCAAACCTGTAATAAAGTCCATTGATATAGTCTCCCATTTCCATTTTGGCACAGGTAAGGGTTGTAGTAGGCTCACTGGATGCTGGTGTTTGGATTTTACCCGCTGACAATTTTGACACTTAGCTAAGTATTCTGCTATTTTGCCCTTCATATTAGACCAATAGAATAATTTTCTTAGTGTTGTTATCATTTTCTGGTATCCTGGATGACCAAAATATGGTTTCTTGTGCACTTCATCCAAGAATGTTAACCTTAACTCTGTCGAATCTAGTAGGTATATTATGTTTTTAAATTGTAGTAGACCATTTTTGTCTAAACTTAGATCTATTTTATCTGAATTTTCTGTAGTGTCCTGTAATTATGTCACGGTTTTGGTGTAATTTTCGTCATTATTACCTGCAACCCTTATACTCTATTCAAGATCACTTTCTTCCCTGCTAATGTTTATTTCAAAAAACCCACGAACTCTTCTGCTTAAGGCACCAACCACCTTTTTTTATTTACCCTTGATATGTCTTACCTTAAATTCAAATTCACTCAAGAAGGTTAGCCATATTGCTTGCCTTGCATTAAGGTCCGACTGACTAAACAAATATTTTACACCACTTTTATTCATCAAAAATAGAAATTTTATGCCCATTATGTAGTGCCGCCACATCTTTAAGGCGTGTATTACTGCTACCAATTCTAAGTCATGAGTGACGTAGTTTCGTTTGTGTTCCTTTAGTTTTCTAGACTCATAAAAAATAACATTTCCTTCTTGAGTTAGGACACCACCTAATCTTTCTTTACTCGGATATACACATACGGTGAAATATTTTTCCGGATCTACTACCTTTAAAATGGGTGCGGTCGTTAAAAATTTATTAACTTATTGAAACTATCTTGACATTTCTGTGACTAGTTAAACTCCCTTATTTTGTAATGATTTTATAGGGTATGCAATTTAAAAAAATCCCTCTATAAAACTATGGTAATATCCGGTGATTCCCATTATCGACCAAATGTCTGCTACGTCCTTAGGAATCGGCCATTCCATGATGGCTATTATTTTCTCAGGATCGACTACATTGCCTTCTGCAGATATTACATGTCCTAGATACTGTATTTTGTTCTGATAAAAGTCACACTTATCGAATTTAACATATAGTTTGTGCTTCCTTAAAGTTTGCAGAACTATCCTTAAGTGCTCTTCACATTCTTCTTTTGTTTTAGAATATACTAGAATATCGTCAATGAATACCAACACAAACTTGTCCAAGTACTGACTGAAAATACTTTTCATTAAACACATAAACGTGGATGGTGCATTAGTGATTCCAAATGCTATAACAACAAATTTTTAATGTCCATATATTGTTCGGAATGTTTTTTTACTTATGTTGTCATCCTTTATCCTAACCTGGTGATAACTAGATCATAAATCCAATTTTGAGAAAACATTTTCCCCACCTACTTGGTCAAACAGATCATTTATCCTGGGTAAGGGGTACTTGTTCTTAATCGTCATTTTGTTTAATTGTTTGTAGTCGATGCATAATCTCAGAGTTTCGTCCTTCTTTTTCACAAAGAGAACTGGTTCTCCCCATGGTGAAACACTCGGTCTTATATATTCTTTGTCCAATAATTCTTGTAGTTGAATTTTTAATTCTGTTAATTCTGGCAAACTCATTCGGTAAGGTGCTTTGGAGATAGGGGTTGAACCAGGTAGTAGGTCGATAGAGAAGTCTATCTCCCTCGGTGGTAATTCATGTATCTCATCAATAAACACATCTCTTAAATCATGCAAAACGGTAAGTTCCTCCAAGTTGGATTTTTTTTTTTTTTCTAATAGGTTTGTTACTTGGATGGCATAAACTTGACAACCCTTTCTCATGCATTTCTTGAATTGCATTGTTGAAATATGTCTAACTGAGATAGGTTTTTGTATACCTTGAACTGTCCTAGCAGTGTCATTTGTGTCTTTATATTTGAGTGATTTTTGGTAACAATCTGACACTGCTTTATGTTTTTCTAACCAATCCATTCCAATAATTACATCATAAGACCCTAACGATAGAATGTTCAAATTTGTCTTTATGTTTTGACCAAGTAAACTGAACTCATAATCGGAAATAAAGTCGACTACTTTTCTTTTCTTTCATGTTGCTAGTTGTACCAGCCAAGATTTTGCATGTCTTGTTTTCTTAAGTATATTTCATTCCACTATACCACGAGTGATATAAATCAATGTCACTCTAGGATCAATTGAAACAAAAATATGAGTGCTATTGATTTTACCTTCAATTTCCACCACATAGGACTGGTGGTCCTCTTGTTGGCCATCCATAGCTGCATTTATCCGATGCAAGATTTTTCCCACATCTCCTACCGTAGAGGCCTCCTGCAAGTTGTGAACCGTAGTTTTGGCTACCGAATTCAAACGTGGATAGTTCCTCCTTAAGTGATGTTCACCACATTCCCAACATTTTAATGGTTAACGGGGGTTGTCCTCAAACTTCTTTGTTCCTAGGTTTACTAGTTTACCATCTACTTGGGTGTTCTGATTTTTTGAGTAAAAATCTCTCCTTGGGAAACTTTTTCCTGCATTTTGATAAGGTGATGGTTGATATCCCTTCTTCTGATGGTTCATTTGGTCTTGGTTCTTGTCTTTCCAAGCCTTGGGAAATTCTGACCGATGTTTGTATTGGTCGTAACACATTCAGGATTTCCTCAATACTTCACTCAAGGACTTGGGGTTATCAAATTTGATTCTATCCTTGTAGGACTGTGGTAACCATCTTAGGAACCGCTATATTTTCACTTTAGCCTCCTGGATATAAGGTACAAACCTTAGTAATTCCATAATTTTGTTTATCATATCTTCCATAGCCATTTGACCCAGTCGTAGCTCATAAAATTCTTTGGTTTTTCTTTCATAGTAACTTTCAGATAGGTATTGTTTCTCAAAGTATTTATTAAAGTTTGACCATTCCATTTGTTTTTCTTTTAGACCCTTGGTCAACTTAAGGTCTTGCCACCAAATGATGACTTTCCCTTTCGGATTATATATGGTCCTTCTGACCTTCATATTGTTGGAATAGTTGTATATCTGGAAATACTTCTTGATGTCTAATAACTATGCTTCAACTTCCTCCCTTGTTCTGGAATCCCCACCAAAGGTAGATGTTTTTATTTTCTTAAACTCCCCCTCAAGGTGATCTACTTGTTTCCTCTTTCTACCTAATTTTGTTTTATCTTTAGTTGAAGGTGTTCCTTTAGATGAGTTGTCCCCTTTTTTTTGCTTCTTGACCATAATTCTTAGAGGCCCTTTTATTGACCTCTTCTTCCTAGTTATCGTCCTTTGGGATTTTCTTTGTCACTATATTTCGCAACAGGACTTCATTTATTTCTTGTTGTTCCTACTATGCTTTTTTCAGTTTCTCATTGTCTTCTTTGAAAACCCCAGTTCAACGATGAGATTTCTCATCGTTTCTAGAACTTTGGTAGGTTAGATTCCATCACTAGTCTATCTCTGATCTTCAGGAGGTCTTTGTCCAAGATTCTCCTCAAGTCTGCTTTATGCTTCATCCTAGGTTTCCATGATTAACACAAAACAAAAAATGAGTTTTTTTGTTTGTAACAATAATGGTTTGTTAGTTTTACATAGACATAAATATGTGAAAACCAATTATTTTGGCCCTATTCAAGATCCAAGTGTTGTAACCTTGGCTGGGATACCATATGTAATGAACCTCAAATTTATCGATAATTTTTTTTTCTAAGCAACATTAATCTCCAATTCATTTAATAGACTCATAGTTAGGGGAAGGTAACCATTATGTCCATTGTTAAACTATGATAAGTTTTCTTATATTCTAATTATCAACAACAAAATTTCTATTCAGTCTAGCACACAAAGAACAGAGTTCCTAAGTGAATAAAACTCCATCACTCTAACATTCCCTTCAGTCACAAAGTTATTCTAATATTCATATATATATCTATATATTATATTAGACTTAGACTATAGTAATCTTAGGATTTACGATCTTAAAACTCTTCCCCAAGAAATATGCCTCTATACGTGTGTGCAAGGGTAAATCTCATTGGTATTTCAAAAATAAATCTTGTATACTATGCACAACGCAATGGGGTCGGGAGTATACACCTTAGTGACAAGTTTTTGGCTTAACATAGGATATTTGGCATTTCTTTTCATGGCCAAATTCATCGAAGGAAATTCCCTGTAATTAATGGTTGGTTAAAGATCTTCGAGTCACCATCGACATAAAGTTTTCGTTTACTAAAACTCCATCCTAACAACTCGTTTAACTCTACCTACGCTGCCTGATGTCTTAACTGAACGATTTATCTTTGAACGATGTGCTAACTGGACTTACAATAGTTATAGTTAATCATTTCTAATTCGTCGTGCCATGAAGGAACCTTCTATACTTTGTATTCCTTTAATGTGAAGGGAAAATTTCTTGTCAGGTGTGAGTTATGACTCTGAACCGGCCATTAATGGAGGCCCTGTGTGTGCTAAAAACGATGGTTATCACTTGACCCCTCCTCTAATAGGGTCGTGCCAACTATGCCCCATCACATGGCCAAAGCCTCCCTTCATACTATCCACATTAAATCTACGTAGTAAGAGCTCTCTTAGGGTTAGATGGTCCTCTTTCGTCATTCGTGCAATATTTCCAAAGCAACTCTATGTTTTCCTTCGCGAGGGGAAATCGATCGCTTAGAGATTTTACCTGTGGAAAACAGGCGTCCCTACCCTTCCACCCTAGTAAGTTCACGATTCTACTCTAACTTTACAAGTTGACTAGAATACTCGGCTTTCATTACAGTGGATGAAATTTTATACTAGAACTCTAGTTATGATTTTGTTTTGAAATAGTTTCATGTGGTTGTTGTTCTTCGTGTAACCCCCTAGGTTAAACTTGCTACTGGGAAGGTATCCTTCACTTATATTTGATTCCAAGCCTTTTCAGAACCCTTTCGGTACCCCTCTTTTACTCCAACACCTACACTCTCGCATAGTCATTTTAGCACGGTTACGTGGTTGATCTTACTTAAGGTTTTTGTAGTGTCCCTATATTCATTTTTATGGATTAACCTTACCCAAATGTTACTATTAACTAGTTTCGAATTCCTGTGAAACCACATAGAAGTATTAATTTCCAAAGAAATTCTGATACGGTAGAACTCATGTTGAGGAACATGTCTTAAGGCATTTTTCCTTCGGTGGATCCTGATAGGCCACCAACTAACCCTTACGACTGAAATGTTTTAAAAGAGATTTATGTAATTTCCATTCAGTATGTAATGTAAAGTGGTTACCCTATGTCCCTAACGAGTCGTTAAGGAATACTCTATAATATGCAATATACGAATCTAGGCCAACCCTTGTTTTAAGGTATTCCATATTGTTATTATCATTCTTTGAGGGTGGAACCCACCATTCAAAAAAATGTATTCGGCATAAGCATTAACTCTATGTGAAGTTGGTGTAAAGTAATGAAATGGATTTCATTCTGTACTTCTTTATTCATTTTAATTATTAGAAGATTCTCTTTGATTTTCCTTCTGGTGTATATATTCAAAGAATTGATTATCGACCTAATGATGGGATCCTTGGTTTTTACGAGGGTACCCATCAGGTCGACTTTGGCCCACTTCTCCCTTCCAGTCCGACGATGACTTCTTCAACTACGTGGAGACAAGGTGACCAGTACTGTCGCCCCAAGTTAAGTGATATTTCGAACTTTGTGTGTTTGTCTCTTTTAATCAATTTAACTCGGAATTTGAATTTTATGTTTCATATGAGAAAGTTCTATTATTCCTAGATTGTTACTTAAATGAAATTTCATTGGTCCCCTTACAGGGTTGGAGTATCCAAAAGCTTCGGGATTCTGAGCATCCTCTTGTACAAAAGGTACTTAGGTTCCTTTACAACATTTTCAGATCTTATCATTCCATATTTAAAGAACGGAACCCTAGGCTCCAGCCTAGATTATCTTGTTGGATACAAAATTTTCATTCCAATTACTATTAATCCAATGAATCTGAATGCTGCAATGATATTCACTATTGGAAGGCCATAACACAAGCCTTGCGTAAGTTCTGGATACACCTTTGGTTTCAGATTTGGATATGGATTGTATAATGATATTAACTAACATTTGAGCCACGGGAATTTCCTCATGTATACTTGCATTGAAATACAATGATTAATAGTAAATTAAATCCTTGATTTGTCTTTACACTGGTTAGCTATTAAACCTAAATTGTTTTTAAAATAAAAGAGCATTTCAAAATTATATTTTTCCATTTTAGTTTTCCCGTGTACTATTATGCTTCCAGAAACTTCTTTGTGTCAATAGAATTATTGGTTTTCTTTTATTTCATTGTTGTGTGACTTATACAAAGATTGGAATGAATTGTTACTGTTAATAAGGCTATGAAACTTTGAGTTTATCATAATACATAATACATATATATAAGTAAAAGGGTTCCAAAATCTCTGTTTCGAAATTCGTCGGCTTTAACGCATTTAGAAATTCGTTTTCACGGTTGGATCTATATAACTGTTGGAACAATTTATACATTAACTATATAGTATATGAACAGAGATACATATATTACTATTCCTGTTGTGGGAAATCAATTCATTTTTTTTCCATAACGTCTGTACATATTACCAACTGTGTATATATATATATATATACATATATCATGAATTCCAGTCATACATAGTGTTTCATCTTGATTATGATTTAACATGTACATGAATGGAAATATCAATTGAGTACTATGTCTACCTATAGAAATATAAACACACTTGTATATCTGCATAATTTGGTTTCAATCACATTACACACATAGATAGTTTAATCAGCAAAATATAATAAACCGTGAGGTTTATCCTACAGCTTATCCTATTACAACAGTAGTAAAAATCTACAGAACCAATTCTTCCATAATTTAACCAGATGTACTCTTTGAGCTTGTATCTCAAATGAAAATAGTGTTCATTCAACATTCAATTCAAAATATATGATTCATTCATAAATAGTTTTAGAGGTATTCTATCAGTTCTTAAGTCTAACAACATTCAATCATATTTTCGCCCATATTAATACTTCTATCCAGAATTTAAACAGATGCATTCTACCAGTTATTTGACCATACAAAATTTAGACATAGAAAGGAGTATGTTGACATATTTGAACATTTTTCGAATAAAAAATGGAACAACCACATTCCTACAAACCTTAGAACATAACATCCAAATCACTTGTCCCATTATCCCCCCAGCCTGACCATGAATCCATGAGGGTGAACTCAGAATTTCTCCTCAGCAATAGTCTTTCACTTTCAACAACTTCCCCTTGTCTCACACACATAAAGATAGTGTTCATAAAAACAAGAGATCATTCATTTCCCTAGAATATTAGGCAACGTCCTACCTCCTCCCATATGTTATATATGCCCTAAAGCATTTGTGCCTAGGTCTTTTCCCCTTATGGGAATTTTCACAGCTTTCCAAATCCCTGATTTCCAGGGGCTTCTAATGGCCAAATTCTTGATTTTCCACTTGTCACATTAAGCCTGAGGTAGTTCCAACATATTCCCCTCTCATGGAGTCATGATCAGTTGATTTTAACATGGCTATTCCATTTGTCCATCAACAATAATTATAAAATATTTTGTTTCATACAAGTGTCATAGTCAAATAGTTATTTGGGTCAAACCAGATCTATTTGCAACAATCATAATCGTCAATTACAATTAACTAAATTTGGAATTTGGAATTTCCATAAATGATAAAAATTTTCCAGTTTTGAATTTACCAAAAACGGAAATAAATTCCTAGGAAATTTCGAACTTAAAAATAATTTATCTTGGGGGATGTTATATCATTGGCTCTCGATTTGTCACATTGATGTTCTCTACAGAAGGTGGATTAGTGTTATCAAATAAAATATGAAAGTGGTTTTCATCCCAGCATTGACAACTATACATATACCAATCATCGCAATCGGCCTCAAAAGCATACGAAACATATACTTCTTGATTATATTCATCTTCGATGTCTGCCATAATATATCTGTCCTGCATTCTATCCAATGAATTGTGAATACTAAGAAAACTGTCATTGAGGCCATCTGCAAGGTCATGCAATGTGCCAAACAATGTGTCATACAATTGGGCTTTCAATGCTTCAGTCATCTATAGAATTTCATCGAGGGTTTGAGAGGGAATAACCATTGGAAATACCACAAAAATTATACCTAAATAAATATATTAAAATTATTTATCCAATGACATTGATCTGGTATCAATTTGAGCACCCTATGAAAAGTTATAAACTCTGGAGTTCTATCGTCATCACGGAAAACCCCCCAAAATAGTTGATTTTAAATCAACAATATATTTGGATGATTGTTTTTTTGAAATTGGGTGAAATTGTGAGATGACTCAGATATAAAAAAAAAAATTCAAAAATTCGGCCCCATATGCTATAGATATCAAAAAAATCATGCGGTCGTCCATAGAAGAAAAAAAAACCCGTGAAAATTACAGATTTTAAAATGTTCATAACCACTTGTTAAGAAACAAATACTTGCATACATAAAATCCACAAAGATTCAAAGAACAATACATAAGAACCACACTTTTATTATTGAAAACAATTGAGGTAGGGCACCACCATACAATGGATCATATTATGGAAGGGATCCTCTCTTGTTCACTTGCCTCTTCGAGGGGGCTTCCTCCTATTGAACTATTGCTCCAAATACAATACTTCTCTTCTTTCCATTACATTGTTTGAAACCCGTTATAAAGTGCTATCATTACCTAAGAACATTCTAAAGGAATCTTCTAGAAAGAAAACCTTCTAATAAGTCTTCTTACATTTATTATATAAAACTAACATAGTGGACCTTATTTAATACTACAGTGGAGCTAGTCCACCTTACATTCAATGGCCTCCAATACCTCTCTAGATACCTAACATAAATGTTATTAATAACATGGAAAAGACTGCAATTATATACCACTATTATTTAATTAATAAATCTCCTCCTTAATTAAAGTGAATTCATGGATGAAACAGATTATGTCCTCAACTAAATCTGCCTCTGATGATTTAAAAACAAATGTATTTATATCTATATACATGGACGATCTTATAATGTAATATAGAAATAAATTATGGTAATTACTGCAACGCATACTCTTAGAGATTTGTTGGTTAAGAAAGTTAATAATATGAGTGAGAATTACATGGATTTATTGATTCCATATTATCATTTAAAATTTAGATTACGTCATACATGAAATTACACATGTTAGTATAAGTTAGAAATACATAATATATTAGCATAAATTATATATGAGATGGAGTGAAGTAATATTAGAAAATTTTATTTGTTAGAGAAAGTAAAGTAATATTAGAATAATTATATGTTAGATGGAGTCAATTAATTTATCAAGTGGTCATAATAGATATTTATGACTATATTGGTTATTTTTAATTGATTTGGGAATCATCATCTCATATACATTAAATTAGTATATAACTAAAACGATGTACTTTAACCATATTTATTAAATGGTTCTTAAAAGATTATATATATATATAGTTGACATTAAGAAAATATGGGATTTATTTTCACAAAAAAAAATCATTACTTATGGATTATTAGAAATAAATAAAGTTGTTTCTGAACACTGTTGTATAGGAATACAACTATGATAATCTAGAGTGGTTGAATTTTTCCATCCTTAATGGTAAGCTTTGATTTATCTAATATGAGATAACTACTTAAGACTTGGGTTTCATTTACATCGTAGATGATAAAATTTATAGATTTTTGATGTTGTATTAGTGAGAAAAGTTCTACATTTTAAGTATATATATATATATATATGCTTCTTTGGTCATATTATTATGAAAGTTCTTGTTGCTAATTGGAAGTGAATTTTGTGATCGTTGAGGAATCAATGAGTAAATAACATAATTGTTGAATCTCCTAAACATAGTGTAAATTATCCTTTATTGAGTTGACCTCTCATGGATGTAATAGTGGTTGTGTTTTGTTGATGATTTAGTTGTGTGTTTTAGAATAGTGTTGTTATGGGAGTAGATACTTTTGTGTTCCTCAAAAAAGTCGCCAGTCCTGAGACCTTTAATGGTCAAAATCAATCAGATGAATCCTGGACTTGAGCATTAATTATGTGTCTTGGAGGTCCTAACCTTGCAGGGTAGGTTGGGAAAGTATACCTTTTTGTTATCTTTATGTGATACGATTGATCTATGAGTAACAATTATGTTGTATCTGATTCTTCTTGTGTAGTATTTAGAGGAGAGTATTATTTTTGAATCTTGAGGTATGTTATTGACGTATATTACTTGTCCTAATTGTTGTTTCAAAAAAAAAAAATGTTAACTCACATTTATGTGTCTTAACGGAGGGGTTGTTACAAGGTGAAATCAACTCCATCGGGGCTTGTTCCATAGAGAGATTGAAAGTTTGAATCTGAAGAGGATCACCATTGCTCCATTATCACCATTCAAAGAATATTTGAAATCATATTTGAATCCTTTCACCATTTCTCCCTTATCACCATTCAAAGAATATTTGAAATCACATTTGAATCCTTTCACCATTGCTCCAGTATCTATCGATATTTCAACAACTAGTATGAACAATCTTCAAGGATAGTTGGTTAGCGTCATTCGGGGTTGAACTTCAACTTGGGAAAATTCAAGTTTTCAATACTGATACATCTAGATTTATCTATTAATTTTATAAGCAAGGACAAATATCAAGAAAAGCACAGTAAAATTTATTGAGGCATGGATAACCCTTCACATTATTAAATAGATTTTATACAATAGAGATTTAGCAATCCTAGAGGTTTCATTCAGTAAATAATAAAAATTCACTAACAACTTGTTAACAACTTTTCGTAAGTAGAAAAATACCAAATCAAATAATTACCCAAATATCTAATCATTGCATACTAGGTCAAAAAGAGATATT
>SNQJ01S0025089.1:32532-50201 GCA_010110895.2 Picea sitchensis
GGTCCCACTAGGACCCTATCCTCAAGTCAATCCCAACTCAAGGGTGTTTGACATGGTCTCCCGTAAAGAAGCTCGAAATGCGCCATCTTGATGGTGCTCTTGTAACTGTTGTTGTAAGCAAAGTCCACCAATGGAAATAATTCCTCCCAACTCTTTTGTTGGTCCATCACGTACATGCGCAACATGTCTTCCAAGGTTTGGTTCATTCATTCAGTCTGTCCGTCAGTCTCTGGGTGATACGTAGTACTAAAGTTAAGTTGGGTTCCCATGGCCTCTTGGAAACTTGTCCAAAATTGTCCAGTAAACACCGATCCTTGATCGGATATAATCCTCTTAGGCATGCCATGCAGCCTCACAATCTCACTGATGAAAACTCTAGAAATGTCAGGTGTTTGATATGTCGTACACACAGGAATAATGTGAGCACTCTTCGTCAGAGTGTCAACTACTACGAAAATCGAGTCATGTCTCCTTGTCGTCAGTGGAAATCCAATAATGAAATCCATCAAAATAACCTTCCATTTCAATTTCGAAATAGCGTGCAGTTGTAGTAATCCCGCTGGGTGTCTATGTTCAGCCTTTACCTACTGACATTCAAGGCATCTGGCCACATAGCTGACTATGTCTGCCTTCATTCCCTTCCAAAATAATAAGGGATTAAGGTCTTCCCTCATCTTTGTGACTCCCAGGTGAGCCATGTAAACTTCTCTATGAGCTTCACTCAGGATAAACATCCTCAACTCGTCATTTGGCGGTACGTAAATATGACTTTTAAACCTCAATAACCCATCTCTATCAAATGAAAATCCCTCATATCATGGTACCATCATTTTCTTTTGTCCAATAAAACCCTCGACCTCTTTGTACCAATCATTGTCACGCTGTAAAGTGAGAATCTTCTCACGTAAATTCGTCTGAAGAGGCAACACCGAAAATATGCGTGGCCTTCAACTCAAAGCATCCACCACTCGATTCACTTTTCCCTTTATGTAAGTAATCTCAAAGTCGTATTCGCTAAGAAATTCCGACCAACGTCGTTGTCGCGCATTCAGGTCACTTTGCGTAAAAATGTGTTATAGTCCACAATGATCAGTCTTTAGTTCAAATTTTCGTCCAACAAGGTCGTGTCTCCAAACCTTCAAGGGATATACAATGGCTAATAACTCCAAATTGTGTGTCGCATAGTTCTCCTCATGCCTTCTTAGTTTCCTCAAAATGTAAGCAATCGCTCATCCGTATTGCATTAAGACTCTGCCTAAAACTTCCTTGGATGCGTCTGTGCAAAACAAGAAGTTCGCGTCCATGTTAGGGACCTTTAGTATCAGCACTTTTGTTAACAACTCCTTAAGCCTCCAAAATTATTCCATGCATTTCTCGGTCCAAACAAACTTCTTGTTTTTCTTCTGCAATTATGTGATCGGATTTGCTATCTTCTAAAATCCCTCAACAAACCGTCGATAATATCTTGCTAAACCCATAAATATTCACACTTCCATGACATTCGTTGGCAAATTCCATTCCATAATAGCCTCGACCTTGGCTGGATCCATGGCGATGCCTTCGCTGGAGATGACATGCCTTAAGTAGTGAATCGTCGATTGATAAAAAGAGCATTTGGACAATTTCCTGTACAATTTTTGCTCTCACAGACACTGCAGTACCAAGCGCAAGTGCTTGTCATGCTCCTCCATCATACGAGAGTAAATCAAAATATCACCAATGAATAATTGGACGAACTTGTACAAGTATTCATGGAACACCCCATTCATCAAACTCATAAATATCCCTGGGGCGTTTTTCAGTCCAAATGGTAAAACAGTAAACTCGTAATGTCCAAATCTCATCTTAAAGGCGGTCTTAGGGACATCATCCTCCTTGATCCATAACTGGTGATACCTTGATTGCAAATCGATCTTGGAGAACACCTTCGCACCCTTCATTTAATCGAACAGATCATCAATTCTTGGCAAGGGATATTGGTTCTTGATCGTGGCCTTGTTCAGTTGACGGTAGTGAATGCAAAGCCTCCACGATCCGTCCTTCTTTTGTATGAAAATAACTGGTGCACCCCACGGTGACACATTAGGACGTATTAGTCCCAGGTCCAACAACTCCTTCAGTTGCATTTTTAACTCTTGTAACTCTGGGGTCGACATCCAATAAGACGTTCTTTCTATCGGTTCGGTCCTTGGCTTTAGGTCTATGGTAAAATCCAATTCCCTTTCCGGCGGCATCCCAGGTAACTCCTCTAGAAATACATCCGCAAACTCCTTCACCACCATAAAGTGTTCTATACCTTCCTCTACTCCCTTCTCGTTTGACGCAAGGATCACATAAATATTGCACCCCTTGTGCATACTCTTTCGTAACTGTAAGGAAAAGACAAGCCTCGAGGAAACTCCCTGGTTCCATCCTACAATCACACGTCTTTGTCCCTCATCATTGACCAAGCTCAACCATTTTGTCTTATAGTTGAGTATCGCCTCATGCGACTCCAACCCATCCATACCAATCACGACATCATAATATCCTAAGATCGTGATGTACAAGTTAAGGGCACAGCCCGTAACCTTTCCTCCAACCTTTTGTTTGGATCCATAATCCATCTCCATGAAGATAAAATCATCCTATTCGACTGCCTTTACCTTAATCCTTTTTAGTGCTGCACCGGAAATGAAACTCTTGGTAGCACTGGGATCAATCAAAATACTAAGGATCTAGTCAGCGATGGTACCTGTCATCTCGAGAACAGTCGACTAGTTCTCTGCCTGGCGGTTATTCACCGTTGCATGAAGATGATGGGCCTTGCCCATATCTCCCACGGTAGTGGGTCTGACTGATCTGGACGCTCTGGTCCTCTCCACAGGGCAGTCGCGTTAGTAGTGTGGCTCCCCACATGTCAAACACCCCTTCTTCAGCCCAGTAGTCCTGGTACCCGAAGTAGAAGATGATGACCCACCATCCTGGAACCCTGGTATGTTCTGCTGAACAGGCCTAAACTGCTACTGCTGCGGGCGACGCTGCTGCTGATGCGGTGGTCTCCGATAAGTTGTCCAGTGCTGAGTTGGCGGTCGTCGGGGTGAAGTGAAATTGGATACCCTCTGGAATCCATGATATCTTGATGTATGTCTCACTGGTGTCTGGTGCTGCTATGTTCAAGATGGAACCTGCCCTACTGGTCTCACTGGAGTCCTGGTCTGAACCCCACTAATAAGATCCTTATCTGCTATGAGGGCCTTCTAGATGGCATCATGCAAGGTTTGAGGCATCAAAATCCTAACCTTTTCACGCAGGCTTTCGTTAAGGCCGAACACGAATTGATTGATCTTAAGTTTCTCTGTGTTAAGGTGCAGAGCATACTGGAGTAGCTCCATAAAACGGGTCTCGTACTCGGGCACCGTACGACCTCCCTGTCATAAGGCATTGAACTCATTGAGTTGATGCTCAATGAATTCCTCAGAAAGGTACCTCTATCGGAACCATTCCTCGAAAAGTTCCCATGACACGTCTTCGACGACCATATTCAGTTATGGTAGGAGCATCTTCCACCATAGAAGAGTGCTACCCTTCAGTTGAAAGATTTCCATGCATACCTTCATGTTGGAGGTATAATCACGAAGTGCAAAGCACATCGCCATGTTCTCCAACCATGCCTCAGTGGCTACACTGTCCAGGGCACCAAAGAACTCGACAAATTTGACCTTCTCGAGTTCATGGTGAATGCTACCAGTAACGGTCGGTGCGTGCGGTGGAACCTCAGCGGGTTCAGGCGCCCTGGCCTCATCTCTATCAAAACAGCTGATCAGTGCCTCGAACATGCGCTGAAAAGATCTCATCATCCTGACAACATGGCCAGCTTCTATTTGCTCCTATCCGAGAACCTGTTCGTCTCCCTGGGGGTTAGACTCCTCAGGTGTGGATGCTACTAGAGGCGTCGCGCCTCCTCCCCTAGCACCCCATCATCTGCCTCCGTGGCATCCTCTAACAATGATTACCTGCATGCACACAATCAACTTGATTAGCAACAGTAAAATCCAATCATGTCAACGAAAGCCGTAGTGATCCCAAGTCGCGGGTTGAACCGACTCTGATACCATATGTAACGAACCTCCTCGTTATGGCGACAAACCTCTTATAACAAGTGAAAATTTGTTTTTTTGTTTGTGCACGTGTGTACAAGGATAATAAATACATTCGACTCTGCGTCACCATACAACAACGAACATGATGCATATAATGCGATGACAACATAAAGATCTAAGACGCACATAAACCTCTGCAAGGAAAGAACGACAATCAACAAACAATAATAAGACTGACTACCCGCCCATCCTACCCTACAATGGTTAGGACCTCCAATACACATAAGAAATGCTCAAGCCTAGGTTCCCATCTCTTTTAACCATTTAAGGTCTCAGGGTTGGCAACTATTCGGAGGAACGTGGAGGTGTCTACATCTCGCCCGACACAATCCAGACCAAACTAAATAAACTAAATCAACAAACATCAAGGATGATCGCTACATGATAAAGTTCTATGAATCAACACACATTATAAGAATTCCATGGTGCAAGATAATTTGATTACGAAATCCATCATGAAACGACATAAGTGCGAGCGAAATGAAAACTACTTTATTTAAATCAAGAAGCAAGGGTAGTCATCTACTTTACTTCAAGGCGCAGAATTAAACATTCAATAATTTAACTCTAGCTAACATTATAGAGTAAGTGACTACACACATGCCCGTCATACCTATCATGATGCCACATAAAATAATATGCTATGTTTAATCAACCCATTACGCAATATAAAAAGAAACCAATTGAGCAATAGGAATTACATGAAGAATAGCAGGACACACAAGGGCATAATTACAATTTTGAATTGTCATAAACTCTTAAAATACGGTTAGTATATTGTTAAGATCAAGCTCATTTAAGTCGAGCATCACTTATCAAGTGATTCAATGCATGTAACGAGTACCACTCCTATGTAGCTCACTATGTAACATAAAGAAATGAATCGTCTAACTCAAGTGTTAAATTAAGAATTTAATACCAATTCCATATCCACATGTTTAATAAAATATAATTTTTTTTTTCAAGATAATCATAAAGGATCAAAATTTAAAGAGGAATTAATGGAAGTAAGGGCTGCTTTGTTCATCTATTAAAGGATTAAAGGATCAATACCTTTTAACAACACAAGACTTCAAGGAAAAATTACAATCCTATTCCAAGGTATCATAAGGTGGTCCCAATCCTTTAGGTAGTACAAAAAGATATCAACACCACCTTACACATCCAATCATAAGGTAAGGGTTTTAATTATAAAGAGAGTAAGGAAGGATCCCAATCACTAACAACATATTATCATGTTGTACCTGGATTTAAAGGACATCACAAATCATATATTAACACATAAAATTAAACTTCTCATTATATCATCCTATACTAAATGAGCTATGGACATTTATAATATTTAAGGGATAAGGCAAGTGTTGTGGAACCACTCCATCCATAACAAGAAACTAAACCAAGTCGTAGATCTGCAACTAGGCAACCATATTAACTAGAATGCTAATATTACATAAAAAAAAAGCGATCTCAAGGCCCTCATCACAAGCAATTAGTTCTGTATTTAAGGATATGGAAAATAATTAGACAACCGGGTAGTCATCGTAAGCAGGTGACAAGGCACAAGATGGTAGTGCAAATGAATTAACCCTTTAAAACTTGCGCTGTTGGGTGAGAATACAAGTAAGAACTCAGGGCAGGGGAAAACTCAGGCAACTGTAACCCAATTCCACTTAAATTCACAAAAGTATTATCCATAATTAAATTTTGCATTGATAATGTTGAGATTGTTCCATCAATTATTTAAATCCCACGTCAATTCACATAAGAAGCGTAAATTATATATTGTGCATTTGTCCCAACAAAAATCCACATTCGCAGCATCAAGAAAATCAATATATAGAGACGACCCTTTTAATCATTGGAGAATCGATTATTTATCCATTCATTAATTAGAAAACCAACAACTAAAATATATCGGTAATTCAAGCAAATATCCATAAATTCACCCCCAAAGATAAACTATGGTCGACTATAGATCTGTCCAGGCCATCAATGCAGAGATTTTCACTGTAAAAAAAATGAGGAAAAGGGAGAGCGTGGGTAACAGGCCACGGTTGTAAAGGAAATTTGAGTCCCCTAAAGGAACTTCGCCATGCAGCGAGGGAATAGTCAGCCGTAATCAAATGGAAAAATCACCAAAAAAGAGATACCCCAGGAAAAACACCCAGAGGTATCAAGAAAAATGCAGATAGAATATTACCAATAAATACATGTAATAATAACTTATTACCCAACAATAAATCACGTTTCTGAGAAAAGGGAAGGTGAAACTGTGGTTACTAGAGGTGATATTTAATATTTCATATCTGGGGTCCTAAAATGAAATCATCCATAAAATAAATTGCAATCCAAAGGTTTATGCACGCGGGTCGAGGTGTAAAGGATGCCCAGGTATCCCAACGCTTAGAGGAAACCACCGGTCCGCATAAATTAACGAAGGATAGCTGGCATCACACCAGACAGATTCTACAATGCCGAAACAATTGGAAAAAGGGAAAAACATTGTGCAAATAGCACCAGAAGAAAACGGTAATATCAATCACAAGAGGGTATCTCGCTGTAATTGCTAGCTGACTAAGGCAAATCAAAGTTCAATTACTTAATTTGTTGAAGGTCTGTTTGAATCTGAGGAGGAGAATGCCATAACCAAATGCTAACCAAAATCACTCAGAAATAAGGCTAACCAAAAATTACACTTTATTTAATTTGTTGTCGGTCTGTCCGGCATGGAGACACAGTCAAGAATTTCGATTAATAAAAGAATCATTCATAGTATTAGATTCGTTGTCCTTGTATCTAATCGTTGTTTTTAAGAAAAATAATGGTGCTAAGTTTCATCAAATCGTTTTCCATAAATTCCCTATCACAGGTGAGCAAGGGTAAAAAGGCAGCCAAAATATGGGTGATTAAAACTGAAAGGGGTTTGTCGGGCAATTTTGCCCCAAGTCCACGAGGCGCAGCCAAGGTGGTTGCATTTTCCAAGAGAACAATCTAATATAACAATGCATTATCTATGCAATTTACAGAGGTAAAATCACAATGCATCACCTATATAATAACCAAGCATTATGTATATACGACCATGCATCATAACTATATCAGTGCTTGTCTATGAATGTAAAACTATACAACAATAATTTAGATGTGAATATACCACATCTGGGAAAATAAAGCACAAAGATAAATGTAGAAGCATAAAGATCCAAACCAAGGAACAGTAAAACTCAATCCAGAACGCTGACCAAAATAATTTTAATCAATCAATTGAACGGGAAAAGTGGCAGAATTCATCCATTACAATCAACATACAAGTCAAGCATGAGTTCCTAATGCATTCGACTCTACAGAATAATGAGCATACCATTGCATTATCACCTGCCTCGAATGATGTTCACGCGCTCCGTTCCGCTCCCGCTCACCGACTGTTGAGACCTCACCAATACCTCCTAGCCAACGCTAGGGGTACTCTGCTTCCCCCTTATCCCCCCAAGCCGCAAAGGGGCCACACACTGTATAGATGGTAAGTCTAGCTCCCAGCTCGCCTCACAAAGCCGAGCTACCACTCCTATCCGAGATGGAAAATCCCAAATCCCCACAAGTAATCAATCAAGTCACAAATACGACAGTGTAACGTTATGCTAATAGTCGATCCCCATTTCTTCCTTCTCCTCTCTCTCTTATAGAATTTTAGAACTTCCATTCTTTCCCTAATCTCATTAAATTTTAAGTTTTAATAAAAATCTTCAAAAAATTCTCCTTCGTACAAGTGTCATCCCTCCCCCACTTTCCTCCAATAATTATTTTCTTTAAATTAATAATTGTCTCATTTCCCTCACCCACCTAGAGTTACTCCTAAATTTACTCCTAGGTGTTCCTAGATTCCCTTACAGGATTTAAATACTTTCCCTAAAATGAAGTTTCTAATTTAGTTCAATTTAGAAGGTTCTTAATTAGAGACTCCTTACTAAGTTGACCTCGCTTTTTACCATAAGTTCCCCTCTTTCCCTTATTATGTTTCCTCCATTCCTTAGTTTCCTAAATTTTATAATTCCTCTTTCCCCATCTACTAATAATTTAATACCTTCTTAAATTATCAAAAGTTTAAAATAACTTAAATGCCTCCTCGTATTTTATAATGAACCTCTTTTCATTTTTACTAATAATTTAATACCTTCTTAAATTATCAAGAGTTTAAAATAAATTAANTCAATAACCCCTGGAGTCAACACTCCGCCAGGTGAACTTGTGGGAGACCAAGGGATTCTAAGGAATAAGGCCCTCACCTTATTGTGTGCCCCTTAGAATCATCGCGAGCGAATATCGCAGTCTTCCCTCATGGAATCGTGGGTCCTCTCGAACTAGGTAATCATTAACCTACAATTCGAGCCATGGCGGGAGTGATAGTAGGTTGTGGCAGGGTTGTTGTCCACACCTCTCCCTCAACCTCTCTGGTAGTCGTGTGTGGCCCCTTTACTCCATATGTGAGTCTAGTTAGAAATCTATCGTCAGCTCCAATAGCACACTCCCTGACTCGATCCAGAGTCCAAGGGGTTCCACTGATGCCTCTGCATCCTCTAGGTCCAAAACCCTACACACTCAGTAAAACCAAGTCAATAGCACCTGTCTATGTCAAAGCAATAAAGAATCATGTCATATACCATAACGCATCATAATCAAGGGCAAAAGTTTTAATATCATAATAGTTTGGATCACTTGCGAGCAAGTGTCCTCAAAGAATAAGTTTTCTCAATGAGCTATAGCGGGATGTTACATACACCCCCTCTGGGTCGAAACTTCGTCCTGAAGTTTCACAGTATAAATGCCAAAATACGTGTATCAAAGTATCATATGTCTATCTATCAAACAAAAATGGAAACGGTTGGTGCATATCATGTGCGTCCTCCTAGGTCGCCGAGTGCGGACTATAATTGTCCCACTGGGCCTTGACCTAGTCTACCATTCGACGTTGCAATTGTCAAACACGATGATCTAATATGTAGACCGGCTCAGCCGTGAGTGTTCCCTCATCTGATACATGCAAGGAACTCATATCAATCACATGTGTAGGATCACTAATATAATGTCTCAAAATAAATACATGAAAAACATCGTGCATACGCCTCAAGGAATCAGGCAAGGCTAGTCGATAGGCCACTGGCCCCTTTCTCTCCACAATATCGAAAGGTCCCACGAACCTAGGAGATATTTTAGCTCCCTTTCCAAACTTGATTGAACTCTTATGCGGTTTAACCCGCAAGAAGACTCGATCATTGACCTCGTAACTACGGTCGACTCAGTGCGCATCAGCGTAACTCTTCTGTCGATCCTACGCTTCTTTAATCCTTTGTCTTATGGTTTTCATTTTCTCTTCCATTTCTTGGATCGCTTCTGGTCCCACCAGGACCCTATCCTCAAGACGATCCCAACTCAAGGGCACTTGACACTGTTTCCCGTAAAGAAACTCGAAAGGCACCATCTTGATGGTGCCCTGGTAACTGTTGTTGTAAGCAAAGTCCACCAATGGAAAGAATTCCTCCCAACACTTTTGTTGGTCCATCACGTACATGCACAACATGTCTTCCAAGGTTTGGTTCGTTCGTTCAGTCTGTCCGTCAGTCTCTGGGTGATACGCAGTACTAAATTTAAGTTGGGTTCCCAAGGCCTCTTGGAAACTCATCCAAAATTGTCCAGTAAACACCAATCCTCAATCGGATATAATCCTCTTAGGCACGCCATGCAGCCTCACAATCTCACTAATGAAAACTCTAGCAATGTTAGGTGCCTGATACATTGTATGCACAGGAATAAAGTGAGCACTCTTCGTCAGAGTGTCAACTACTACAAAAATCGAGTCATGTCTCCTTGCCGTCAATGGCAATCCAATAATGAAATCCATCAAAATAACCTCCCATTTCAATTTCAGAATAGCGTGCAGTTGTAGTAATCCCTCTAGGTGTCTATGTTCAGCCTTTACCTGCTGACATTCGAGGCATCTGGCCACATAGTTGACTATGTATGCCTTCATTCCCTTCCAAAATAATAAGGGCTTAAGGTCTGCCCTCATCTCCGTGACTCCCGGGTGAGCCATGTAAACTGCTCTATGAGCCTCACTCAGGATCAACATCCTCAAATTGTCATTTGGAGGTACGTAAATCTGACTTTTAAACCTCAATAACCCATCTCTATCAAATGAAAATCCCTCATATTGTGGTACCATCATTTTGTTTTGTCCGATAAAACCCTCGACCTCTTTGTACCAGTCATCGTCATGTTGTAAAGTGAGAATCTTCTCATGTAGATTCGTCTGAAGAGGCAACATAGAAAATATGTGTGGCCTCCGAATCAAAGAATCCACCACTCGGTTCATTGTTCCCTTTATGTAAGTAATCTTAAAGTCGTACTCTCTAAGCAATTCCGACCAACGTCGTTGTCGCGCGTTCAGGTCACTTTGCGTAAAAATGTGTTGTAGTCCACCATGATCAATCTTTAGTTCAAATTTTCCTCCAACAAGGTAGTGTCTCCAAACCTTCAAGGCATATATGATGGTTAATAACTCCAAATCGTGTGTCGCATAGTTCTCCTCATGCCTTCTCAGTTTCCTCGAAATGTAAGCAATCACTCATCCGTCTTGCATTAAGACTCCGCCTAAAACTTCCTTGGATGCGTCTATGCATACCAAGAAGTCCACGTCCATGTTAGGGACCTTTAGTATTAGCATTGTTATTAACAACTCCATAAGCCTCCGAAATGCTTCCACGCATTTCTCGGTCCAAACAAATTTCTTGTTTTTCTTCTGCAATTCCGTGATCGGATTTGCTATCTTCTAAAATCCCTCAACAAACCATCGATAGTATCTTTCTAAACCCATAAAGATTCACACTTCCATGACATTCGTTGGTGCAGACCATTCCATAATAGCCTCGACCTTGGCTGGATCCACGGCGATTCCTTCGCCAGAGATGACATGCCCTAAGTAGTGAATCCTCAATTGATAAAAAGAGCATTTGGACAATTTCCCATACAATTTGTGCTCTCACAGACACTGTAGTACCAAGCACAAGTTCTCATCATGCTCCTCCGTCATACGAGAGTAAATCAAAATATCGTCAATGAATACTTGGACGAACTTGTCCAAGTATTCTTGGAACACCCCATTCATCAAACTCATAAATACCCCTGGGGCGTTTGTCAGTCCAAATGTTAAAACAGTAAACTCGTAATGTCCAAATATCGTCTTAAATGCGGTCTTAGGGACATCCTCCTCCTTGATCCATAACTGGTGATAACCTGATCACAAATTGATCTTAGAGAACACCGTCGCACCCTTCATTTGATCGAACAAATCATCAATTCTTGGCAAGGGATATTGGTTCTTGATCGTGGCCTTGTTCAGTTGACGGTAGTCAATGCAAAGCCTCCACGATATGTCCTTCTTTCATATGAAAATAACTGGTGCACCCCACGGTGACACGCTAGGATGTATCAGTCCTAGGTCCAACAACTCCCATATCTCCCACGGTAGTGGGTCCGGCTGATCCAGACGCTCTGGTCCTCTCCACAGGGAAGTCGCGCTGGTAGTGTGGTTCCCCACACTTCAAACACCCCTTCTTCTGCCCAATAGTCCTGGTACCCGAAGTAGAAGATGACGACCCACCGTCCTGGAACCCTGGTCTGTTCTGCTGAACAGGCCTAAACTGCTGCTGTTGCGGGCGACGGTGTTGCTGATGCAGTGGTCCCCAATAATATTTCCACTTCTAAGGTGGTGGTCACAGGGGTGAATTGAAAGTGGATCCCCTTTGGAAGCCACGATATCCCGACGTATGTCTCACTAGTGTCTGGTGCTGCTGTGTTCCAGATGGAACCTTCCCTGTTGGTCTCACTGGAGTCCTGGTCTGACCCGCACTGATAATCTCCTTCTCTATTATGAGGGCCTTCTAGATGACATCGTGAAAGCTTTGAGGCATCAAAATCCTAACCTTTGCACGCAGGCTTCCGTTAAGGCCGAACACCAACCGGTTGACCTTAAGTTTCTCTGTGTTAAGGTGCAGAGCATACCGAAGCAGCTCCATAAAATAGGCCTCGTACTCGGGCACCGTACGAACTCCCTGTCGTAAGGCATTGAACTCATTGAGCTAATGCTCAATGAATTCCTCTGAAAGGTACCTCTCTCGGAACCGTTCCTCGAACAATTCCCATGACACGTCTTCGACGGCCATGTTAAGCTTCGGTAGGAGCATCTTCCACCATAGAAGAGTGCTACCCTTCAGTTGAAAGACCGCCATGCGTACCTTCATGTTGGAGGTATAATCGTGAAGTGAAAAGCACATCGCCATGTTCTCCAACCATGCCTCAGCGGCTACACCGTCGAAGGCACCAAAGAACTCAGGAAATTTGACCTTCTCGTGTTCACGGTGAATGCTACCAGTAATGGTCAGTGCGCGCGGTGGAACCTCAGTGGGTTCTGGCGCCCTAGCCTCATATTTGTCCAAATGGTTGATCATTGCCTCAGACATGCGCTGAAAAGATCTCATCATCCCGACAATGTGGCCAACTGCTATCTTCTCCTGTCCGAGAACATGCTCGTCTCCCTGAGGATTAGACCCCTCAGGTGTGGATGCTACTGGAGGCGTCGCACCTCCTCCCCTAGCACCCCATCGTCTACCTCCGTGGCATCCTCTAACCATTATTACTTGCATGCACACAATCAACTCGATTAGCAACAGTAAAATCCAATCATGTCAACAAAAGTCGTAGCGATCCCAAGTTGTGGGTTGAACTGGCTCTGATACCATATGTAACGAACCTCCTCATTATGGCGACAAACCTCTTATAACAAGTGCAATTTTTTTTTTGTGTGTGTGCGCGTGTGTACAAGGATAATAAATACATTCGACTTTGCATGACCATACAACGACAAACATGATGCATGTAATGCGATGACACCATAAAGATCTAAGACGCACATAAACCTATGCAAGAAAAGAACGACAATCAATAGACAATAATAAGACTGACTACCCGCCCATCCTACCCTGCAATGGTTAGGACCTCTAAGACACATAAGCAACGCTCAAGCCTAGGTTCCGATCGCTTTTAAGCATTTAAGGTCTCAGGGCTGGCGACTATTCTGAGGAACATGGAGGTGTCTACATCCCGCCCGACACAATCTAGACCAAACTAAATATACTAAATCAACAAACATTAAGGACGATCGCTGCGCTATAAAGTTCTATGAATCAATACACATTATAAGACTTCCACGGTGCAAGATAATTTTATTATGAAATCCATCATGAAATGGCATAAGTGCGAGCGAAATGAAAACAACTTTATTTAAAACAAGAAGCAAGGGTAGTCATCTACTTTACTTCAAGGTGCGGAATTAATCATTCAATAATTCAACTCTAGCTAACATTTCTATATGAAGTGACTACACACATGCCCGTCATACCTATCATGGTGCCACATAAAATAATATGCTATGTTTAATCAACCCATTACGCAATATAAAAAGAAACCAATTGAGCAATAGGAAGTACATGAAGAATAGAAGGACACACAAGGGCAGAATTACAATTTTGAATTGTCGTAAACTCTTAAAATACGGTTAGTATCTTGTTAACATCAAGCTCATTTAAGTCAGGCATCACTTATCAAGTGATTCAACGCATGTAACAAGTACCACTCCTATGTAGCTCAGTATGTAACAAAAAGAAATGAATCATCTAACTCAAGTGTTAAATTAAGAATTTAATACCAATTCCATATCCACATGTTTAAAACAATATAATTTTTTTTTTTCAAGGTAATCATAAAGGATCAAACTTTAAAGAGAAATTAATGGAAGTAAGGGCTGCTTTATGCATCTATTAAAGGATTAAAGGATCAATACCTTTTAACAACACAGGACTTCAAGGCTAAATTACAACCCTATTCCAAGGTATCATAAGGTGGTCCCAATCCTTTAGGTAGTACAAAAAGATATGAACGCCACCTTACACATCCAATCATACGGTAAGGGATTTAATTATAAAGAGAGTAAGGAAGGATCCCAATCACTAACAACATATTATCATGTTGTACCTGGCTTTAAAGGACATCACAAATCATATATTAACACATAAAATTAAACTTCTCATTATATCATCCTATACTAAATGAGTTGTGGACATTTATAATATTTAAGGGTTAAGGCAAGTGTTGTGGAACCACTCCATCCATAACAAGAAACTAAACCAAATCGTAGATCTGCAAGTAGGCAACCATATTAACTAGAATGCTAATATTACATAAACAAGAAGCGATCTCAAGGCCCCCGTCACAAGAAATTAGTTCTGTATTTAAGGATATGGAAAATAATCAGATAACTGGGCAGTCATCATAAGCAGGTGTCAAGGCACAAGATGGTAGTGCAAATGAATTAGGCCTTTAAAATTTGCGCTGTTGGGTAAGAATAAAAGTAAGAACTCAGGGCAGGGGCAAACTCAGGCAAATGTAACCCAATTTCATTTAAATTCACAAAAGTCTTATCCACAATTAAATTTTGCGTTGATAAGGTTGAGATTGTTCCATCAATTGTTTAAATCCCACGTCAATTCACATAAGGAGCGTAAATTATATACTGTGCATTTGTCCCAACAAAAATCCACATTCGCAGCATCAAGAAAATCAATATATAGAGAAAACCCTTTTAATCATTGGTGAATCGCTTTATTTATCCATTCATTAATTAGAAAACCAACAACTAAAATATATCGGTAATTCAAGCAAATATCCATAAATTCGCCCCAAAAGATAAACTATGGTCGACTATAGATCTGTCCAGGCCATGAATGCAGAGATTTTCGCTGCCAAAAAAAATGAGGAAAAGGGAGAGCGTGGGTAACAGGCCACAGTTGTAAAGGAAATTTGAGTCCCCTAAAAGAACTTCGCCACGCAGCGAGGGAATAGTCAGCCATAATCAAATGGAAAAATTGCCAAAAAAGAGATACCCCAGGAAAAACACGCAGAGGTATGAAGAAAAATGCAGATAGAATATTACCAATAAATACATGTAATAATAACTTATTACCCAACAATAAATCACGTTTCTGAGAAAAGGGAAGGTGAAACTTTGGTTACCAGAGGTGATATTTAATATTGCATATTCGGGGTCCTAAAATTAAATCATCCATAAAATAAATTGCAATCCAAAGGTTTATGCACGTGGGTCGAGGAGTGAAGGACGCCCAGGTAGCCCAACACTTAGAGGAAACCACCGGTCCACATAAATTAACGAAGGATAGCTGGCATCACACCAGACAGATTCTACAATTCTGAAACAATTGGAAAAAGGGAAAAATGTTGTGCAAATAACACCAGAAGGAAACGGTAATGCCAATCACAAGAGGGTATCTCGCTGTAATTGCCAGCTGACTAAGGAAAATCAAAGTGCAATTACTTAATTCGCTGAAGGTCTGTTGGAATCCGAGGAGGAGAATTCCAAAACCAACTGCTAACCAAAATCACTCAGAAATAAGGCTAACCAAAAATTACACTTTATTTAATTCGCTGTCGGTCTGTCCGGCATGGAGACACAGTCAAGAATTTTGATTAATAAAAGAATCATTCACAGTATTAGATTCATTTTCCTTGTATCTAATCGTTGTTTTTAAGAAAAATAACGGTGCTAAGTTTCATCAAATCATTGTCCATAAATGCACTATCACAAGTGAGCAAGGGTAAAAAGGCAGCCAAAAGATGGGTGATTAAAACTGAAAGGAGTTTATTGGGCAATTTCTCCCCAAGTCCACGAGGTGCAGCCAAGGTGGTTGCATTTTCCAGGAGAACAATCTAATATAACAATGCATTATCTATGCAATTTACAGAGGTAAAATCACAACGCATAACCTATATAATAACCAAGCATTATGTATATACAACCATTCTTCATAACTATATCAGTTCTTGTCTATGAATGTAAAAATATACAACAATAATTTAGATGCGAATATACCACATCCGAGAAAATACAGCACGAAGAGTAATGTAGAAGCATAAATATCCAACCCAAGGAACAGTAAAACTCAAACCAGAACGCTGACCACAATAATTTTAATCAATCAATTGAATGGGCAAAGCGGTAGAATTCATCCATTACAATCAACATACAAGTCAAGCATGAGTTCCTAATGTATTCTACTCTACAAAATAACGAGCGTACCATTTCATTATCACCCGCCTTGAATGATGTCCATGGGCTCCGTGCTGCTCCCGCTCACCGACCGTTGAAACCTCACCGGTACCTCCCAGCCAACGCTAGGGGTACTATACTTCCCCCTTATCCCCCCAAGCCGCAAAGGGGCCACACACTATACAGATGGTACGTCTAGCTCCCATCTCGCCTCACAAGGCCGAGCTACCACTCCTATCCGAGCTGGGAAATCCCAACTCCCCACAAATAATCAGTCAAGTCACAAATCCGACAGCATAGCGTTACACTAACAGTCGATCCCCCTTTCTTCCTTCTCCTCTCTCTCTTTTATAGAATTTTAGAACTTCCATTTTTTCCCTAATCTCATTAAATTTTAAGTTTTAATAAAAATCTTCCAAAAATTCTCCTTTGTACAAGTGTTATCCATCCCCCACTTTCCTCCAATAATTATTTTCTTTAAATTAATAATTGTCTCATTTCCCTGACCCACCTAGAGTTACTCCTAAATTTACTCCTAGGTGTTCCTAGATTCCCTTATAGGTTTTAAATACTTTCCCTAAAATAAAGTTGCTAATTTAGTTCAATTTAGAAGGTTCTTAATTGCAGATTCCTTACTAAGTTGACCTCGCTTTTTACCATAAGTTCCCCTCCTTCCCTTATTATGTTTCCTCCATTCCTTAGTTTCCTAAATTTTATAAATCCTCTTTCCCCGTCTACTAATAATTTAATACCTTCTTAAATTATCAAAAGTTTAAAATAACTTAAATGCCTCCTCATATTTTATAATTAACCTCTTTTCATTTTACTAATAATTTAATACCTTCTTAAATTATCAAGAGTTTAAAATAAATTAATTGCCTCCTTATATTTTATATTCACAGGTTTTCATTTAACTGCTTACTCTCTTTATGTTACTAAAAATTTTATGAAGACCAAAATTAGTACTCAATGGTTTTTATTTTAACCACCCCCCCTTTCTTTTATTATTTTATTTTTTTATAGATATTTTCTTAAGGGCAGACAAATTTTTTCCCCTAGCGAAGTTTTTAGACTTAGAACTTAGATTCGTAATTGGGCGACATTTGATTAGGGAAGTTATTTTAAAAAATTTTAATGTGTTGTTTGTATTAGGGCCATCTAGGTTCATTCCTTTATCATCATCAATGCGACGTGCCCTTCACGACGCACTACGTGCTCCAAGGGTGCCACTCACCTCATCTGTTTCTTTTTCGCGACGTACCCTTCAGGATGCACCACGTGCTCCAAGGGTGCCACTCGCCTCTTGAGTTTCATTTGCGCGACGTGCCCTTCAGGATGCACCACATGCTCCAAGG
>SNQJ01S0025089.1:65751-94385 GCA_010110895.2 Picea sitchensis
GGTTGCATATCCTCATGCAACTTAGGGTAGGTTATGGAAGGAAAGAGACCATGGCGAGGAAATTTTCCAAAATATTCAAGTTAGCATATAAAGAATTGTGTGATTAAATCTTAGAAAAGAACATACCTCCACTTACCGAAAAAGTAGATGTAGTTGTTGTGGTTGTTGGATCAGTAAAATGTGACTGGTGTTGTAGTTGCAACTGCTATAACTTCTGGAGAAAAGAATGTCTGACTATGACTGATGGAAGATGGAAGGTGTCATTGTTGCAAGATAAGGAAAGTGGAATGGCTAATGTTATTGTTGTTGTAACTAGATCATGGGAAGTGAAGGAATTTGAACTGCTACTGTTGAATCATGAGAAATGTAGAAGGCAAAGAATATGGAACTGTGGTACTCTCATAGATTTGAAATCAAACTGCTGCAACTGTTGACAGGATCATGAACAAGTGTATAGTCTTCACCTGCAAAAAATCGATGGTACAATTCTAGTCATGCGAATAAATGTGTCGATGTCGAGCATGAAGAGAAATCATTGGATTATCGACTATTGATGAATGTCGTTAACCAATGCGAGAAAAAATCACCAGTGTTGTCAATGAGTGTCAAGGTACTTGAGTACATATTGCGAAGTGCGAATAGATGGGTTGATGTCAAGCCACTTGCAATATCTAACGATCAAGGGACATTGATGTATTCCCATGATTGCTAGTGAGAGAGCTTGCCATTAAGGCATGCAAGCCTCAAGGTACTCAAAAATGAACTCTAGTCTATATCACAGATAAGGTGTCAAAGTTGATGGGGGAAAGACTGTTGAAAGGTGGGCCTTAAAGAATCCCACATCATTCAACACGAGTTTATAAAAAGATTGGTAGGACTATAGATGTAAATATCTCAGTAGAAACAGGGTTTATGGAAAGGAATTGTAATCATGGAAAGGGGGTTTGTTTTATTCAGAAGGAAAACTGGAAAGGCATAAAGGAACTAAAAAAGATAAGGTAAATGATGTATGCAACTCAGAAAAATAGGTGTGTGGAATCATGAAAGTTAAGGCAATGGAAGATGCCTTCAACACAGGATGACTAATCAACCTTGAAGGAGAAATGGGATAGTGTCACAGCATGAAATTTGGCAAAATGCAGAAATAATAGTGTATTATCATGGTCATTATGTAACAACAAACACCAAGATGCGCAAAATGTTTTTGTGTAGCGGAAAAATATTGTTGT
Source organism: Picea sitchensis (assembly GCA_010110895.2). Classification (NCBI taxonomy): domain Eukaryota; kingdom Viridiplantae; phylum Streptophyta; class Pinopsida; order Pinales; family Pinaceae; genus Picea; species Picea sitchensis. The sequence goes on from SNQJ01S0025089.1 coordinate 66,981, forward strand.
GTATCAGCAAAATATTTTTGTGTAACTGTGTAACAACAAAATGTTGTTGTGAATCAACAAACGTCATGATGTTTTTGATGAGTAACAACTCCACCAAGTTGTCTAGAAAAGCATGTATTCTTTGAAGAATGTTGTGATTTATGAAAATCACTGCAGCATGGGATGCGCTTGGCTGTGAACCTGAAAATCTTAGTACAAATTCCTGCATAAAAATTGTGATAATTGCGAAGAATATATCATGAAAAACAGAAATAAGTACGAATACGAAAAACTCAAAGAAATAAACTGCGTTTTTATACCTGTTTTTTTTGCACTCGTTTCATCCTCGATCACTGCATGAAATTTCTTATTAAAAACAATTTAATCTTAAGCGTAAAAACATATCTTGACTATTGTTTTCAGGAATGAAATGTCCATCTACAATTTTTGACAATGTTTTTTATTTTTATAATTTTGATTTTTATAATGTTTTTGTGTGCTTCCATGGTTTTATAATTTTTTTATTATTATTGTTTTTCTTTGTTTGTTTTTTTTTTTTTTTTTACAATAAAACAAAACAAAAACATATATATATTTTTAAATTATTAACAAACAAAGAAATAAATGTTGTTTGTGTTATTTAATTAAAACAACAAGGCATTTTTCTTCAAAGTTTGCATCCTTGGTACTGCAAATAAATTTCACCTGTTGAGTCAGCTAGAGATCTTCAAAACTTATGTATTTCCTACTACCTTGACTTGAAAACTGAGTAAATCCTAAGAAACACTTGATGATTTCATAAGTCCATTCCTTATTTTCTCATTGACGTCGCTCACTTGACCTTGGTCATGTGGAAGACAGTCATTACCCATATGATCGCATCGCTTTTTCGAGCTCTTCCAACACAACTTTGGAAACATCACCCTTTTGATCCAATATTCATCCAAGTTCATTTTTGGAACATTCGCTCGAACCGCACATTGTTGGTGTCCTGTTTCACAACATAATACTAGATGGAGAAAAATAATTGCACGAAGAAATTACCCTTTGTTTTGGTCTCAACACAGATGTCGATGTATTAGAGACGAGTAGAGAGAGTGCCAACCACCCATTCACCTAAACAAGGATTGACAAAGTGAAAACCCAGCTCTGCAATCTTCAAGAAACTACCCCACTTCTTGATGATCCCAACATTCGCCTAGCCGATGCACACCAATGAGTATGGAGAAAATGAGCTGCCCAGAATCATGACCATACATATGCATATGGATATCTAAGCATTTGCGTACATGTCTGGAAATGATATCGCTCTAGAATTGGATGCAATAAAAGTGAACCCATTGAACAATTGGACTCTCTCCACAATCTCAAACGATTTCTCCATCCTTATTATGTTCTCCAACACCTCAATATTCAGGCAGAAGACTGGTAGGTTGAACGAATCCATTTTCTCAATCATTCCCTCTTTGATAAGCTTCTCAAATGCGGCTTCCATATGATGAGAAATGTATCCTATGCCACCTTGCTCCTTTATGTCCATTAAATTCATCACTACTGAGCCATCTATACATGAAGCCCAAACAATAAGGAATTTATTACGCGGCGAGAAAGAATATTGCCCAGGTTAACAAATTGGCAGTTGTCTCGTGACCTGAAAAACCTATTTCTTAAAATTGCTCAAACTTTATTTTCCAGCTGTCATAAGTGAAAAAATTATAAAAGGCAGATATGATGTGGAATCTATTGCCAAAATGATTACGATTATTGACACCAAAACTAGAAGAGAAGGTAGCCAATTGGCACGCAGCTTCAAAACAAAAAGAATGGTAGTATCTTGACCGGGCATGATATTCAATGTTAGTTTTCACCTTTGAAGCTTCTTTGGTTGTAGGATGAGCCACAATTGGAACAGTAGAAAGATTTCTCGTCAAAGAGTCCTTTTCATGAGTTTTCAGTGCCATAACCCTGGTCTATGCTTCTATTGGAATGGATCCAATACTCAAATACCTCCGAAGGAAATGCAACTCAAAAATTCTCTCTGATCTTTGTAGAAATGCTTAAAAAATAAATGTGGTGATGGTGCATTAAAGTTGATAAAACCGAAAGTCAAGAGGACTGATATCAATGCAATATTACTCACGGATTTGCAAGATTCACTACCGCTGTGAAGGGAGAAAATCGATACACTGCAAAATCATCGCCGAGATCTGCATTTGAGGAGTTACAATCAAACACACCAAGCTCTAATTGATCAAGTAACCTGATGACTGGTGAGCTTTGTTGAGGCTTCAAATAAATTACGTGAAATTCACTCTATTGAATAATGTCATTATGTGCCATCTCATGAACTTCAAATGATGTTTTTAGTACTTGGAGACCTAACTCCTTGCTCCCTACCAATCCTTCAAAATTGACAGAGTGTGCTACAAAAGTCATCTTTGCAGCTGCAAAAGATTCAAGCAAAGCTAAACCAATCCAGAAAATACTTGGTATAATATGGTCTCGTCCAAAATTGCTATATAGAACCGCTTGCAATAATTCTTGCTCAACATCTTTTGTCTTGTGCAAAGACTGCTCTTACAGCATCTAGAAGCCACCTACGGTCTCTGCAAACCATATGTAACAGTTCAAGATCCATGCTTCCAAGGGTTTACATTCCAAAGCTTTAATTCAGACCTGGATTGTAGCCCTGTTGTGAAAGACACCTTTGCAATAACCCTTCGAGCTCTTGAAATAGATTCAACCCTACAGAACCAGTGATTTTTGTTTGTTGACTACAGCTAGCTTGACGTGAAGATGGAAAAGATTTTGAATCATTGTAGGGAGACTTCTTTTCTTGTACAATTAAATCTATTGTGGCTCTATTTGCATCCATGCATGTAGCTTCTTCCCCTCCAAACATTTCCATCTAAAGGTCACAGCTCATCTGAAAAAGTGGGCATACAGTTCTGATAATAGAGGAAGAAGATATGGGGAAAAAATTGAAATAATCTAAGCACTCCTTCAAGCAAGCAACATGCTCCAGCAACAGATGTGGATATTGCTGTAAACCCGATCCATTTTCTTGTTTTGCAATCAAAGTCGATTCGGTTGGTCAGGATCGAGATCCATTCAGAAAATTGGAGAGTTAAACGACAGTCTACATATAATTTCCAAATAATTCAGAGATTGGGCGTTAGGGCATGGCTATTGCAGGTGTGGTGTGGGTAGTGAAACTTCAATCAAAAGTTCCAGAGATAGTTTGGATCACAAAAGGATTCAACAATAGTGCAGGGCGAAGGAAAACAAACAGACCGAAGGATAAATGCACTCTTAAGATTTTTCGTCTTTCTCTGTAATGCATTTTGAGTACAATAGGTTTGGGGCATCATATGATTAATACTCATGTTATGTCCAATGCATTGTTTTTGTTTTGTTGCAGGTTTTAGCATGGATAGTGCGCAATCCAGAGAATGTGGGAAACACGGTCTCAACAATATTAGGATTTATGAATACAATCCTAATGCAGCTACTGTTTTATTGTTTTTAGTTGCAGATCTGCAAATTTATTCAATCATTGTTACAACATGTAAAATGTCGTTGTACCAGCATGTTGTAACAACATGTAAAATTTCTGTTGTATCAACATGTACAAATTTTCTTGTATTAGCATGTTGTATCAGCATGTACAAATTTTCTTGTATTACCATGTTGTAACAGCATGTAAAAAATAAAATAAAAAATTTCATTGTATCAACATAGAAAAATTTTGGTTTTATTGTGTTTATTGTTAAGCATGTTTGCAAGAACATTCATTCCTGAAATCCAAATCATCCCTATTTTTTGATCCTTGCGATCGTTCGAAGTGTGGACGAGAGCATACTTATTAAAAAAATAAAAAAATCTTAGAGAAAAAATGTTGTTTTATTCGTTAGCCTGCCTACTCTATGCTAATTGAAACTTAAAGATTAGTTACGTGTAGTCAAACTTCCAATGGATCCAAGCACACAACTATAACAAAAATATATTCATGTGAAAATTTTCAAATGAAAGATAGAAATTTACATGAATAAACAAATTTTTTTGTTGTAACGACAAACTAACTAAGAAATAAAATTTATCTAATCGAGTGCTTACCTGGAACCATTGTTCGATAATGCTTTCATAGGCACGTTTTTCCTCGCTCAGATCTTGATGTAACTCCTCTTCATCTTCCTCAATCTCCTGCTTGAATCATTGTTCATCATCAAATATGTAGGGTTCTTTAGATGTTGAATCCTCGTTTGTTGTTGGAGGAGTGTTTGAATCTTTAATTGTTGTCAAGATCTCCTCTTCCTGAGAAGAGGAGATCCCGACTCAGGAAGAGGAGATCCCGACTTTCACGAGGATCTGAGTGAGTAGTTACAAGATGACACTCATTGTTAAAACATATTGAAAAAGGGGTTCTTACAACACCCAAATCAAAAATAAAAATAAAAATTGAAAATCATACTTGTTGAAACACATACTCTCCACAGTTGCGGAAAACACACTTGCTACAATTGAAATTCACACTTGCGAAAAATGAAATTTGTGTAAATTGAAATTCACACTCTAGAGCTCGTAGGGAGAACATGAGGAGTCTCCACTCAAGTAGCTACTATGACCCCTTACCAACACATGCAAACACACTTGCAGGAAATCAAACTAAACTTCAATCCATCGTGCTTCCCCGACAACGACGCCAAAATGTTAGGCGGAAATATTGTCGTTTAATTCCGTTGTAGTACTTGCCCAACTATTTAATTTGTCAATTTGAGGTTCATACGCTTACGAAGCACACACACTATATATGTAGGACTAAAGTATAAGTAATCTAATCTAAATTGTTGAAATGAAACTAATATAGGAAAGAAATGCAACATGTGAAGAGTTGAATGACAAAAGACATATGTGATCTCACACAATAGATCAATCTCAAATTATATTACAAGATTCAAATGACGAAGTATGAAATAATAACAAAGATAAGAATCAAAGCGAAGAATCCCCTTATCCCAATTACAAGACTAAATTATGAATTACATCCCCAATTATGAATAACATGCTTCCTTGATGCAGGAGCATCGTACAAAGCCAAAATCACGTGCCTAGCCAAAGGAGCAGTTGGATGCGTAGATGGAAAAAGAGCACGTTTTTATGAATAACATTTTGAATTTTGAACTTAAAAAGAATTAATGTAACAGTTAGGAAGAAGGCGTACTTTGCATTTATACCTAGGAGATATGAACATATCTGGAGGGATTACTCCCATTTGTCAAACTGTAATAGGCATTTAAGTCTTTTAATGAAAGTAGGTAGATATGAAAGTTAGATTAGACAGTTTTAGAGCATAGTAGGGAAAATGAATATAGACACCCTCACCCTTGTATCATTGTAACTTTTGATTATCATTCAGATTTTCATAAGATGGAGAGCTGTAGCAGAGAGTTGTAGAGAAGAACCCATGTATAGGAGTATTTGAGTTAATATATGAAGCTTTGACCCAGATTTCATGGTGTTATGATGTTTATTGTTTACACATGTTGAATGGTAGGCTTACATCTATTTTATTTTATCTATTACTCCTTTGTTGTTATTCTATGTTGAATGTATGATTTCATGTTGAATGTATGAAGTCTAAGAGGGTAGAATGAGGTTCAATTGTTTCTCTTCCTGAGCGAGTTCCTGCAAGGAGTGCAGTGAAATTTTCGCAAGGAGTGCGTTGATGAAGGTCTGAGTTTTTTCTCAGAAAGGATATCGTTGTTCTCATTCCATCAGAAGTGAAAGTGAAGTACAGAAGCCGTGCAAGGTGTGTGTAGGCTAGTTGAAGCCTTATAATTTATCAACTAAGGTTGAAGAGTGAAAGACTATTGTTGTCGAGAGTGCACAGAGTCGAAGAATCAAATACACAGAAGTATTTGAAATATTTCCACAAAGAGTGCATGCAGGAGTCCTTTCGAGACTTGAGGTTGTAATAGAAAGCTCAGGAGGGTTAGTACCTTTGCAGAGTTTAAAGGAATACGGGGAGCGAAATCATCGCACAGAACTTAAGTTCGGTGGGAGGACGCCAAGTCAGTTTGGCCAGAGATTCTTGAGGAAGTGAATCAGGCGGTCATAATTCTCTGAGGAGAACTCGCGAAATCGCGAGAACCATAGGATCCAACGAAGCTGCAAGGAGGTTAGAAGTTGGGTGAACCCATCACTTTGGTTTCAAGAATCAATGTGGACTGTTGATCATGATCTATCTGAGCAGTCAGATCATTTCGAAAAATTAGGGTTTGTAAGTCCGGAGTGCAAGCCAAATCCCTTGGTCACTCGAACTTCTAAATCATGAAATGGATTATCGTGTGTGAAGACGAGGCATAGAATTTTCAGTGCTTCGAAATTTTAGAGTTTGGCATTTCGGGGGTCCTGACGACAAGGAGTCAGGGCATAGTGGAGAAAAAATCTTGATGTCATGAATCATGATAAGATTTTGGCATGGAATTTTGAGATTTTGGCACTTCGGGTGTCGGGAAGCAGAGGAGGCAGTGTTTTGGGATCGAGAGTTTCAAACACCCGTTACCCGAAAACTCGAAATAATGTGGGTCATTGGATCGAATGAAGGCTTATAACCGTTGATCCCATGGAAGGCACCATTTCAGAGTTCAGGGTTTTGAAGTAATAGAGGAATAGCTGTCGAAGGGTTGTTCAAGTTTTGAAAGCCGGAAAGCTTGAGTGGACAGGTGGTGTGTACTCGTCGCTAGGTGGAGTCAATCTTCGTTGACTGTTTCGGGTGTCGGAGGCTGGAGAACTGGGAGACTTGTATCTGGATTCGCGAAGTCGCGAAGTCTGAAACTCCGAATCGACGAAAAGTTTCATTGGAGATCCAGCCTTTGCTAAATGCATCGGGGTTCGGCATTTTGGCAGTTTCAAAGACAAGAGGTCGAGGTTCTTTTCTCTAGAATTCCTGAAGTCGTGAAACGTGACACAACTGTGGAGGAGGATGCGGCCAAAGATTTCAGAAATTCAGTATTTCAGGTTTCGGGGGGTTGAAGAGTCAGAAACTCAACAACAAGAATCGCGATATCATGAAACTCGAAGTCCTGATTCGGTAAATGGCGTGATCATATTGTTGGTCATGAGATTTGGGTTGATGCCTTATGTTTGATCACGCGGGCATACGTATAAGGACCTGTGGAAAAAATTGTTGTGTGTGTGTGGGATTCCTTGTGGGGGAATCAAAGAGCCAATTTGACTCAGGGGCATATTTAGAACGATCCTGTGCGTATCTCGGCCTAAGGATCAGGGTTTGCACCATTTTTTGTATCAAAGCTCAGAACAAGTTCTTTGCTTTCTGTAGCAGAGAGAACAGGGGAAAATTTTACAGCCATGTCGTCGAGAAGAAGAGACAGGCCAATGCCAATGCCAATGCCTGATCCAGTAAGAGAAAGAGAAATGTGTGAGTTACGTACCAGACTTGATGCCATGGAGACAACACTGAGGGACACAGTCGAAGCTGGGTATATCAGCGAGGCTGAAAGTGAAAATGAAGCTGGAAACGAAGGAGAAGAAGTCACAGTCGAAGATGTTATAGATGAACGCCTATTCAGGGTTGTTCCTAGGATAAGTGCCAGAGAAAAAATGGATATTCCCATGTATGAGGGAAACTTAGATGTTGAAGAGATTCTAGACTGGATTAGAGCTCTAGACAAATACTTCAACTATGAGGATTTCGAGGAAGATAATAAAGTCAAACATGTCATTACTAGACTTAAAGGGCATGCATCACTATGGTGGGATGAACTGCAAGCTGACAGATGTTGCAAAGGCAAGAAAAAAATCAAAATATGGGATAGAATGGTTGCAAATATGAAAGCCAAATTTATACCCAGGGATTATCAAATCACTCTATTTCAGAGGATGCAGAATTTGAGGCAGAAGTTGATGTCAGTGAAAGAATACACTGAAGAGTTCTACAAGATAAACATCAAAGCAGGTCATCGGGAAAGCGATGATGAAAAAGTTGTCAGATACATGAATGGTCTGCGGTATAAAATCCAATATGAGATGAGCATGATGACCATTCGAAATGTGGAATATGTTTATCGGATAGCTCTGAAAGCCGAAGAAAAACTGACCCGGAAGCAAGGTCAAAGAGGCCGAGGTAGAAGTCAAGCCAGAGGCAAACCAATTGCCCAAGACAAAAATCAGAAATCTAAAGAAGAGGGGAAGAAACATCAACCTCAACAAGAGAGAGGAGGAAGCTCATAGAGAGGGCAGTATGCTGATAGAAATACTTTTCCTGGAGATAGAGGAAGAGGCAGAGGTGGTGAAGTCAAATGCTTTGTCTGTGGAAAGATCAAACATAAATCATATGAGTGTCCAGATAAGAAGAAAGATGGTGGTGAAATTCACATTGTCGAAGCTCAAGGATGGAATGTTGAAGCAGAAGATGCTGAGGGCAGAAGATCTTTGATGATGAGGAAAGTTCTCTTGAAGCCAGAGAAGGAGGCAGAGAACCTAGCCCAAAGAAATAGTATGTTTCAGACTGCTTGCAAAACTAAGGATGGGGTATGCAAAGTCATAGTGGACAGTGGTAGCACAAACAATCTCATATCTACAGAGATGGTAGAAAAGTTGGAGCTGGAGACTATTGCACATCCAAGCCCATACAGAGTTTCATGTCTACAAAAATGACATCAGGTAAATATCACTAAACAGTGTTTAGTTGAATTTAAAATAGGAGGATATAAAGATGAAATATTATGTGATGTCATTCCCATGGATGTTTGTCATCTATTGCTGGGTATACCGTGGAAATGTGACAGAAACGTGATTCATGATGGGAGAAAGAACACGTACACCCTGGAGAAAAATGGTAGGACTCACATGTTGCTTCTAATTAAAGATAAAGAGGTGAAAACAGAGATGAGAAACACTGTACTTCTCATGAGTGGGAAGGAACTTCTTAATGAGGTTAAGAAGAGGGAAGACACACAATTTATTTTGGTCAGGAAGCCCAAAATTGTTTTGACTAGTACGAGGATAGATGATTTACCAGAAGAAATCCAGGAGTTGTTAGAATAGTTTGCTGGTATAGTAGTGGATGAACTATCTCATTCGTTGCCACCTATCAGAAGTATAAACCATCATATCAAACTTATACCTGGAGCCAGTTTACCAAACAAATCTACGTACAGGTTGACGCCGTAGGAAAATGAAAAAGTTAAGAGATAGGTCAAGGACTTAATGGACAAAGGATTGATTAGAGAAAGCTTGAGTCCATGTGATGTTCCGACAGTTCTCAGCCCAAAGAAAGATGGAGGCTAGAGAATGTGTACAAACTCAAGGAATATCAATAAGATTACCATCAAATATAGATTTCCATTACCAAGGATGGACGACTTAATAGATTGCTTGAGTGGAGCAAATGTTTTTACAAAGATTGTTTTGAAAAGCGGGTACCATCAGATTCAAATGAGAGAAGGTGATGAATGGAAGACAAAATTCAAGATGAATGAGGGGTTGTATGAATAGCTTGTCATGCCATTTGGTTTAATGAATGCACCCAGTACTTTCATGAGATTGATGAATGAAGTCCTGAAGGATTTCATAGGGAAATTAGTCATTGTATATCTTGATGATATATTAATTTTCCGTGAAACAAGAGCATAACACTTGAAGCATTTAGTTGTAGTAATGAGAAGATTACAGCAAGAGAAATTGTCGATAAATATGAAGAAATCATCATTTATGAGGACATAACTCATTTATTAGGGTTTTGTTATCTCTTCAAATGAGTTGAAGATGGATCCAAAAAAGGTAGATGCAATTAAGAATTGGCCATCGCCGAAGAGTATATTTGAAGTATGAAGCTTCCATGGTTTAGCTAGATTCTACAGGAAATTCATCTAAAAATTCAATGGAATTGGTGCACCTATGATGGATACGGTGAAGAAAAGACACAAATCTTTTCACTGGACAGAAAAAGTAGAGAAGACTTTCAAGCTATTGAAGAAGAAGATCACGGAGCAACCAATTTTGGTTTTGTCGGATTTTAGCAAGACATTCCAGGTTAGGTGTGATGCAAGTGGATTTGCAATTTGAGTGGTCTAGCGCCAAGATGATAGGATAATTGCATACTTCAGTGAAAAACTGAATGAAGCGAAGATTAAGTACTCAACATATGACAAAGAATTCAATGCACTCATACATGCACTAAAGAAATGGAGACATTATTTGGTTCTTAAAGAGTTTGTTTTGTACAACGATAATCACGCTTTACAATTCATGACTCAACAAGAGAAGTTGAACCAAAAACTTGTTAAATGGGTTGAATTCATGTAGAATTGTACTTTTGTGATTAAGCATATTTCTGGAACTGCTAACAAATTCGTTGATGCTTTGAGCAGGAAATGTTTGCTTATGTAGAAATTCAGAGTCAAGAATTTAGGTTTTGATAACCTCAAAGAAATGTATAGGGATGACCCATATTTTAAGGAGGCATATGAGGCATCTGAGAATCCAGTTCTCATGGGAAGAAGCCAATGGACCGAGTATATGATCCAGGATGGGTTATTATTCCAGGGCAATCAGCGATGTATTCCAAAATGCTCCGTGAGGGAGAACCTGCTGAAGGAAAAACACAGTGGAGGATTGGTCGGACACTTCAATCATGATAATACATTCTATAAGTTGAATGACTCATATTTTTGGCCAAGGATGAGGACAAATGTTAAGAAATTTTTGGATAGATGCAGGATTTGCCAACACACAAAAGGGAAAAGGTAGAACACAAGGTTATATCAACCATTGCCCATACCAGAAAGGTTGTGGGATGCAGTGAACATGGATTTTATATTGGGACTGCCAAGAACACAAAGAGGCTATGATTCAATCTTTGTGGTAGTAGATAGATTTTCAAAAATGGCACATTTCATACCATGCCAGAAAACCAACGACGCAAGTCATATTGCGAACCTATTTTTCAAAGAAGTCATCAGACTTCACGGCTTTCCAAGGAGTATCACGTCTGATCGAGATACCAAGTTCATAGGGCATTTCTGGAGGACCTTATGGAAAAATATGGGGACAAGTTTGTCTTTTAGCTCAACATATCATCCTCAAATGGATGGGCAGACAGAAATCCTGAACATAAGCTTGGGAGATTTGTTGAGGAGCTTAGTGACTGAACACCACAGTCCATTCCAGAAGCACAAGGCAAAGTCTATTCCAGATTGTATATGGAATGCAGCAAAGGGGAGTTTCTGAATTGAAAGATTTAGAAAAAAATGAATTCAGGAGTGCTAGTGTAGAGGACTTTGCAGAAGGAATGAAAGAGCTTCACAGCCGAGTCAAGGAGCGATTGCAGAGTTCGAGTCAAGAATACAAGCAGAGAGCAAATCAACACAGGCGAGAACTTCAATTTGAAGTTGGTGATCTGATTCTTGTGCATTTGAAGAAGGAAAGGTTCCTGAGGGAAACGTATAATAAGTTGAAGATGAAAAATATTGGACCATGCAAGGTCATAAGGAAATTTGGGGCAAACGCATATGAAATTGAATTACCTGATGGGGTCAGAATCTCACCTATATTCAATGTTGCAGATTTGTACCCTTACAGAGCTGAAGAAGTAGGAGCAAAGAAGGAACAAAAAGAAATTAAATGGAAGAAACAAATGCCTGTAGTTGAAAATCCCCAGATGGAAAGCATAATTGACAAGAGGATTATTAAAAAAACCAGGAGAAAAGAGTATTTTGAATACTTGGTCAAATGGAAGGGACATCCAGTTGAAGATGTTAGTTGGGAAGATGAAGAAAAAATTCAAAAGCATGGACAGACCATGCAAGAGATCATGAACAGGAGTTCATGAAAATTTTCAAGCGAGGGAGTATGATGCAGGAGCATCATACAAAGCCAAAATCGCGCACCTAGAGAAAGGAGAAATTGGATGCGCAGATGGAAAAAGAGCATGTTTTTATGAATAAAATTTTGAATTTTGAACTTAAAAAGAATTAATGTAATAGTTAGGAAGAAGGCATACTTTGCATTTATACCTAGGAGATATGAACACATCTGGAGAGATTACTCCCATCTGTCAAACTGTAATAGGCATTTAAGTCTGTTAATGAAAGTAGGTAGATATGAATGTTAGATTAGACAGTTTTAGAGCATAGGAGGGAAAACGAATATAGACACCCTCACCCTTGTATCATTGTAACTTTTGATTATCATTCATATTTTCATAAGATAGAGAGTTGTAGTAGAGATTTGTAGAGAAGAACCCGTGTATAGGAGTATTTGAGTTAATATATGAAGCTTTGACTCAGATTTCATGGTGTTATGATGTTTACTATTTACATATGTTGAATGGTATGCTCATAGATATTTTATTCTCTTTGTTATGCCTTTGTTGTTATTATGTGTTGAATGTATGATTTCATGTTGAATGTATGAAGTCTAAGAGGGTAGAATGAGGTTCAATTGTTTCTCTTCCTGAGAGAGTTCCTACAAGGAGTGCAGTGAAATGTCTGCAAGGTGTGCATTGATGAAGGTCTGAGTTTTATCTCATAAAGCTCAGGAAGGATACCATTGTTCTCATTCCAGTATAAGTGCAGGTGAAGTAAAAAATCCGTGCAAGGTGTGCGCAGACTAGTTGAAGCCTTAGAATTTATCAACTAAGGTTGAAGAGTGAAAGATTGTTGTTTCCGAGACTGCACAAAGTCGAAGAATCAAATACACAGAAGTATTTGAAAGATTTTGGAAAAGAGTGCATGTAGGATTTCTTTCAAGACTTGATGTTGTAATAGAAAGCTCAGGAGGGTTAGTACCTTTGCAGAGTTCAAAGGAAAATGGGGAGTGAAATCATCGTGCAGAAGTTAAGTTCAGTGGGAGGACGCCAAGTCAATTTGGCCAGAGATTCTTGAGGAAGTGAATCAAGCAGTTAGAATTCTCCAAGGAGAACTCGCGAAATCGCGAGGACCATAGGATCCAACGAAGCTGCAAGGAGGTTAGAAGTTGGTTGAACCCATCACTTTGGTTTCAAGAATCAACGTGGACCGTTGATCATGATCTGTCTGAGCCATCAGATCATTTCGGCAAATCGGGGTTTGTAAGTTCAGAGTGCAAGCCAAATCCCTTGGTCACTCGAACTTCTGAATCACGAAAGGGATTATCATGTGTGAAGACGAGGTGTAGAATTTCCGGCGCTTCGAAATTTTAGAGTTTGGCATTTCGGGAGTCCTGATGACAAGGAGTTGGGGCATAGTGGATCAAAATTACCGAAGCCGCGAGTCACGGCATAATTTTGGCGTGGAATTTTGGGATTTCAGCACTTCGGGTGTTGGGAAGTAGAGGAGGCAGCGTTTTGGGATCAAGAGTTTCGAACTCCCGGTACCTGAAAACCTGAAATAATGTGGGTCGTTGTATCGAATGAAGGCTTATAACCGTTGATCCCATGGAAGGCACCATTTCAGAGTTCGAGGTTTTAAAGTGATAGAAGAATGGTTGTTGAAGGGTTGTTCAAGTTCCAAAAGCCGGAAAGATTGAGTGGACAGGTGGTGTGTACACATCGTCAGGTGGAGTCAATATTTGTTCATAGTTTCAGGTGTTGGAGGTTGGAGAATCAGGAGACTTGTATCCAGACTTGCAAAGTCATGAATTCCGAAACTTTGAATCGACAAAAAGTTTCGTTGGGGATCCATCCTTTGTTGAATGCATCGTGATTCGACGTTTCAAAGACAAGAGGTTGGGGTTCTTTGCTCCAAAATTCCCTAAGTCGCGAAACATGACACAATTGTGGAGGAGGACACGGCCAAAGATTTTAGAAATTTAGTATTTCGGGTTTTAGAGGGTTGAAGAGTCAGAAACTCAACAACAGGAATCGCGATATCATGAAACCCCAAGTCTTAATTTGGTAAAGGGAGCGATCATATTGTTGGTCAGGATATTTGGGTTGATGCCTTGTGTTTGATCACGCGGGCATACCTATAAGGACCTGTGGAAAACAATGTTGTGTGTGTGTGTGATTCCCTGTGGAGGAATCGAAGAGCCAATTTGACTCAGGGGCAGATTTAGAACGATCATGCGTGGATCTCGGCCTGAGGGTCGGGGGTCTACACCATTCCTCATAAAGAAAGAACACTCTCTTATATACATGAATGAATAATTACAGATCCACTATTCTCTCAACTTATTCCTTCAAATCCTCCACTCATATATTGGATAATATATCCTATCAAAATCTCCATGATCTTCTCCTTTGAATATGCTTGAATGATTATCCCAAATATTCTTCAAATCTTCAAAGCTTGAAGATGAAATTTTAATTTGAGGCTAGGTGGTAATATTTGACTTTGTTGAAATATTCACATATGCCTGCACACATAATCAAACTCATCCAACCTTGATATATAATGAAAATATGTTATTTTTGTAATATTTAATCACAAATTCACTTATAATACTGAAATGAATACAATGGAAAATAATAAGGAGAAACCCCACATATATTTATGAAAATGGTATGATGGAAGGTTAATGGGACGATGAAATGTAAGGAATAATGAAGGGAAAGGTGGATGAAAATAGGACATTTATGAGGCCCAACATCAAGTATCTCATCGACAAATACATCTCTGAAATCATGCAAAATGGTAAAACGCTCCAAGATGGGTTTATTTTCTTTTTCTAACAGGTTTGTTACTTGAATGGCATAAAATTGACAACCCTTTTTCATGCATTTCTTGAATTGCATGGCTGAAATTTGTCTAACTAATACTAGTTTTTGTATACCTTGAACTGTCTTAATGGTGTCATTTTCATCTTTATACTTAAGTGATTTTCCATAACGATATAGCACTACTTTATTCCTTTCTAACCAATCCATTCCAATAATTAAATCATAAGATACTAGTGGTAGAATGTTCATATTTGTCTCTATGTTTTGACTGCCTAAACTAAACTCATAATCATAAATAAAATCAACAACTTTTCTTTTCGTTCCTGTTACTAGTTGTACCAGCCAGGACTTTGCATTTCTTATTTTCTTAAGTTTATTTGACTCTACTATAGCGGGAGTGATATAAATTAATGTATCTCCATGGTCTATTAAGATAGACATTCGAGTGTTATTGATTTTACCTTCAATTTCCACCACAGAGGACTGGTGGTCAGGTTGTCGGTCATTCACGGATGCATTTATCTTATGCACGCTTCTGCCCACATATCCCTCCGTAGATGCTTCCTGTAAATTGTGAACAACAGATCTGGTTGCTGAGATCAAACAAGGACAGTTCCTCCTTAGATGAGGTTCTCCACATTCCCAACACTTCAATGGTTCGCGGGGGCTGTCCCCAAACTTCTTGATTCCCAAATTTACTAGTTTACCACCTCATTGAGTGTTCGAGTTGTTGGAGTGAAATCATTTCCTTGAAATTATTTTTGTTGTGTTCCAATAAGGAGTTGGTTGGTATTCCTTTTTTCATGTGTTCATTTGATCCTGTTTCTTGTCTTTCCAAGCCTTGGGAAATTCCGACCATTGTTTGTATTGGTCATAACACATTTGAGCTTTCTTGAACACTTCACTCAAGGACTTGGGATTATCAAATTCAATTCTGTCCTTGTAGGACTGTGGTAAACAACTTAGGAATCGTTGGATTTTCACTCTATCCTCTTGGATATAAGGTACAAACCTTAGTAATTCCCGGAATTTGTTTATCAGATATTCCATGGCCATTTGACCAAGTCGTAACTCATAAAATTCTTTCATTTTTCTTTCATAATAACTTTTAGATAGGTATTGTTTCCTAAATTATTTCGTAAAGTCTGACCATTCCATCTGTTTCTCCTTTAGGCCCTTGGCTGATTTAAGGTCTTGCCACCAAATGTTGGATTTTATTTTTAGATTATAGATGGCCATCCTAACTTTCATATTGCTGGAATAGTTGTATATCTGGAAATATTTCTTGATGTCTAGTAACCCTGCTTCAACTTCCTCCCCTATTCTCGATTCCCCATCAAAGGTAGCTGGTTTGATATTCTTGAATCCTCCTTCAAGGTGATCTACCTGTCTGTCTATTTTTGTTTTATCTTTGACTGAAGGTGTACCTTCAGATGAGCTATCCCCTCTTTCTGCTTCAGGACCAAAATTCTTGGAGGCCCTTTTACTGAACTCTTCTTCCTAGTTATCGTCTTTTGGGGTTTTCTTTTTCACTATACTTCGCAGCAAGACTTCATTTATTTCCTTCTGTTCTTTTCGTGCCTTCTTCAGTTTCTCATTGTCTGCTTTCGAAACCTATAGGTCAACAATGAGATTCCTCATTATTTCCAAAACTTCAGTAGGTGAGCTTCAGTCATTATTTTGTCTTGGATCTTCAGGAGGTCTTTGTTCAATATTCCCATCAAATATGATTTATGCATCATCTTGGGCTTCCATAATTAACACAAAATAGAAAAGGGTTTTCTATTTGTAATAGTAAAGGTTTATTAGTTTTACATAAACATAAATATGTGCTAAGTAATTAATTTCCTCAGGAACATTAATCTCAAATTAAATTGATAGACTCGTAGTTATGGGAATGATGGAAGTTATTCTCTGTTGTTAAACTCTGATAAGTTTCTTATATTATGATTATACATGTTGACATTTCTATCTAGTCCAACACATAAGGAACAAATTTCCTAATAAATAACATTCTGTTACTCTAACATTCTCATCAATCTGAAAATTATCCAATCATTCATATATCTATTTATATATTATATTGAACTTAGACTATGGAGAACTTAGGATTTACGATCCTAAATTCTTCCCCAAGCAAAATGCCTCTTATACTTATTTTCAAGGGAAGTCTTATTAGTCTTTCGAAAACAAGGCTCGTAAACGATGCACAACACAAGCGGGGTCAGGATACACACTTTAGTAGCAAGTTGTAGGCTTAACACAAAATATTGGCATTGTTCTTTATGGTCAAAGTTTCCGAACGAAGTCCCATGTAGTTAACAGTTGGCTAAAGATCTTCAAGTCACCATTTACATAAAGGATTTGTAACGATAACAATCCATCTGAACAAATTCGTTTAACCCTAACTAAACTGCCTGATATCTCAATTGAACGATGGCTCTCTTGGAACGATATACTAAATGGACTCACCGTAGTTATAGCTCACATTTTCTAGTTGGTCGTGTCATGAAGGAACCCTCTTTACTTTGTACGTCTTTAATGTGAGGGTAAGGTTCTCGACATGCGTGAATTTAAAACTCTGAACCGACCATTAATGAAGTCATGTGTGAGTGCGAAAAATGATGGTTTCACTTCACCCCTTGACCAATAGGCTCATGCCAAATTTTTCCCCATCACATGGCCAGAACCTTCCATTGTACTAACAACCTTTACTCTATGTAGAAAGGACTCTCTTAGGTTTAGATGGAATTCATTCGACATTCGCATAGTTTTTCCAAAAACACTTCTACATTTTCCTTCACAAGGGAAGATTGAACGTTCATAGGCTTCACCAGGTGGAAACCAGGCATCCCTACCCGTCCTCTCTAGTAAGTTTGCAACACTCCTGTAAATTTACAAGTTGAAAGAGTACTCGGCTTTCATTATAGTGGAAGAACTATTATACTAGAGCTCTGGTTATGATTTTCTTTTGACAATTAGTTTATGTGGTTAGTTATTTATCTTGTAACCCCAATTACACATGTTACTAGGAATTTCCTTCACTGATAAAATGATTTCAAACCCTTTTGGGACCTTTTCGATACCCCCTCCTTTACTCTAGTACCTACATTCTGGAACAATCAATTTAGCGGGCTACAGGTTTGTTCTTCTCTGATGGTTTCACAGTATCCCTCAATTCATTTTATGTATTTACCTTCTCTAATGTTACTGCTATCTAGTTTTCAAATCCCTATAAGTCCTCGTGGAAGTATTAATCTCCGAATAAACCCTAATAGGGTAGAAACCCTACTGAGGAACATGTCTTCGAGTTTTTTACTTCAGTGAATCTTGACAGGCCACCTGCTAGCTTGAAACGTTCAAAAGGGATTTCTGTAACTTTTGTTCAGTAAGTAATGTAGAGGGGTTACCCTGTGTCCCAAACGATTCTTAAATGAAAAATACTCTGTAACAAGAAATATACGAATCTAGGGAAACTTCTCATTATATACTGTTATTATCGTTTTGAGGGTGGAAATCACCATTCAAGAAAGGTATTTGGAATAAGTATTTTTCTGAGTGAAGTCTATGTAAGGTCATGAAATACATTTCGGCGATATGTTAATTGAATACTACAGTTTTTGGCACTTATATTTTTCGACAAAATGTTCAACTACTATCCTAACTCGGTTCTTGTATTTAGTTTGGAGTATATAATGTGTCTCATCTTGTGTTTCTTGATTATTTAAACCTTAGCAGTCTTTCTTTGTTTTTATTTCGAGTAAGTAAGTTTTAAGAACTGTGCACAATGAGACCTAATTATGGGGCCTCTGATTTTTGCAGGGTACCCATCAGAATGACATTGGCCTCCTGCTCCCATCAAGTTTGAGGGTGACTTTGTCAGTTATGCCACGAGAGATGGCCTATGCTAAGGCCCAAGTTAAGTACAATCCCGATTATTCTATAATTGTTTTGTTATAGACACTTTACCTCGGTGATTCAATTATGTTTACTTTGTATAAGAAACTTTATTATCCATTGATAAATACTAATGAAATTTGCTTGTTTCCTTGCATGGTTGAAGCCTCTAAACCCTCGGATTTTGGGCATCCTTTTGTGGGAAAGGTACTCGAGTACCTTTCAAACTCCTCAGGACTTATCATCCCAGATGCTAATATCGAAGATTCCCGGTCTGAATACCGTCATGTATACAGTTCAAAGCTCAGTTCCTATTTAGCAAAGGTATCAATTGTTGTAACAATATTCAATATGGAATATTATAACGCAGCACTAACTATGGGTTCTCGATTTGGGTTGTATTTTAATATTAAGATACAAGACTCTTCTCTTATATATCATATAATGAAAGGAAGTAAATACATAATGATTAAATTTTTGACTTTGTCGATATGTTAGTTATTTAATCCTATTAGATTATTTATGGAAATAAAGAGCATATTAACCTTATGTTTTCGGAAAGTATATTCCTTATTTTTAGTTACTCTTACATTATTGTAAATTTCTTCAAGCAACTTCATTGTGGCCAAGTAGAGTCTGTTTGTAATGAACCTCAAAATTTGTCATAAAAAAAATAAAAATCTACGGGACATTAATCTCTGATTTTCATTTAATAATTTCGTAGATCAGATGAAGACATATTATTTCCTTATTTCCTATCCTAAATCTCTGTGAGGTAATTTACATGCCACACGAAGACACTACCACACCAGTCTAACTTACTTTAAGTAGCACAGGTTCCATCCTTCCCTTCATACTCAAACCACACCCATTTATATGTATATAAAAAAAAAAAGTAGTATGCTAGGCTTAGGATTTCTAGCCCCTTTCTCTCCCTTAGTCAAGGGTTCCCATGTTGGCGTGCGAGACTAATTAATTTTCCTTGGGGAAAAATTCATACAAAATATATAAGGGGAAGCAGTCGGGACTATGTCCCTTACCTTCGCTTGACTTGATCTTAACTAAACATTATATCGACGAAGTCCAATGAACTATGGTTTAACTAAAGTGAATGGTTATTATGGCATATTCCAACTCACCATATTCTGAAAGAAACTGAAAACAACTTCGTAAATTTCATGATGTGGAAGAGATGGTCTTCTATCAGGGGAAATTAAGACTTTGCATTACCATTAAATGACAGTCCTGTATTATACGAATTATGATGTTCTCACTTGGCTGTCATCTAGCCGAGATGTGCCAACTCTTGTCTTATCACATGGTCCATCTATCCCTCGTACTCTTATCATTTACAGTGTCTATTTAGGGTTTGTCAAGGGTTTAATGTGTTTACTCTTTCATTGTGGAATCCCCTCGAAAATATATGTGTAATGTCTCTCAAATGCAGGTTGTCGCAAAAGGGTTAACAAGAACTGTAGGCCGTTATCACCATCTACCCTTCCTGGTAAGCACTCATTTTCTATACTTCTAGTTGTTAAGGTGACTCGGCACTTTGTTATAGTGAAATAACCCTTGTACACAGATTCCCCATTTATTTTTACTTTGAGTCTCCCATTAAAGTTGTTTTGTATAACTGTCATGAGTTAAATCCTGTTTTATGGGCGAGTAGAGTCTTTCTATGGGCTTAATTTCCTTCCTCTAGGGAGGTACTGGCACCATGTTCCCTTACCTCGATTTTAAAGACCATACCCTGCTAACAAAATAACTCCTAAGGTTTGTACTCTATAACCCTGATATCCTCTACGGTCTCGCTATAGAAGTAGGTTGAGGCCTGTTGTTAAGTTTTATTGAAATCCTAGTGTTCTTTATGTTTCCTTCTATCATTATCGTGGTCTAGGAATGTCTCTTACATTATATATAGCCTGGTTCAACAATGGTTCCACTCCAACGTTTATTCTATACCGTACTTATCGACCTTCTCGTGTTGCATTTTGTATTCAATTATATGTTAACTGTTAGCACAATTAGTTTGTTCATTGCCAGTATATATATATATATATATATATATATATATATTAGTTCTCGTGAATGTTATCGTTTGCTAATGATGGGCCCCTTTGGCTATGAGGGTACCTGTCAGGTGGACCTTGTCTCCTTCCACTCTTTTCAGGTTCATGGGAGACATCCAGATATGCATGCAGTGAAAAGGTCCGCCTACCCTATGTCCTGAGTTAAGTATTATTCTAGGCTGAACTCTTTTGATTACCTTCGTTATATTGAAGTTTATCATTTGACTTGAATATATAATTTGTAATGAGTACTAAAGTAAACCTTTAACCTCCTTGAAGGGTTTCGACCACGTACAAGTATGGGTGCTGACTTTCATCAAGGGGAAAAAGGTATTCGAGTTCCCTTATAAATTCTTCGGGGCTCTAGCGCTTTGAAGGATTTGACTTTAGTTCAGATTTAAATTTTGGGAGTTACGTCTAATTTCTTGTAATGGACGGAAAATGAAAATAGAGGATTCCCAAGTATTTTGTGTTTCCTGGGTGGTTTTCCATGTGTAATAACTCCTTTGGATATTACTTTACAGGCCCTCTCCTTACCTAATTAAATAAAGGAAGGATTGTTGGATAAATTTTTTTATTTTCCATTCTGTTTTTCTCGTGTACACAAAAAAGATTGATTATCGGGGTTGTTGTCCGAACTTGCATATCCAGTATCAGAATTTATATATTCTTCATTGTCGATTTTGATTTAGAAAGGACAATATTGGAGGTCCAGTTTTACTTAATATATGTTTACTATACTCCTTCATTTACAGGTTGTAAGGATATGCTCGTGTGCGAATGACTACATCTTTTAAATTTCATTTATACTGTAGGTAGACCCACATTGGATTGTAATATGGATAGTTGAGAGGTTTTCAGATTCTATATTCAGTATTTTGATCATATAGATGCAATTACCTATCCAATGGAACAAATTTATTACTTTAAACAAGATAGGAACAGGTCTATATATGAATATGTATTTTATTTGTATGACTGGGTAGTTCCATTGACGTTAGGTTTGCACCTGTACATTTAAAGGTTTCTAGAATTATGTTTAGTATTTCATAGTTAAATACTATTTAGATCTGAATGTATCTATGTATGTAATCGCATGCCTTAGTAGATATTTTTAATGACTCCAAAATATTTAACTAGTTCTGGTTGTATAATTACAGATCGACAGTTTTATTGGGAGTATGGATTTAAATATGGCAGGATCGAAACTAGATATAAGTATGCCTATCTAATCACCTTCCTTCAAATGAGAAAAAGTCTCTTGATTACATTATCTGCACACACAACTATCTTCCATATAGCCACATGATCTATCGTGAATTTCCATACCAGTAGGGTTCCGTTACGATTTGTGGTGTTCGTCTGTACAGGTTGGAGACAACACAAGTCTTGAATACATTGGCTACATATAATCTTAGACTAATTCGACACTTCCAGAAATCACATTTTGTTTCCTCTTGATTAATTCATACAAACTAACTCTGCCCTTGCTGCGATTTACACAATACACAGTGGTTTTTACTACACGATTTGTTATTTATATTTTTTCCCTACCACAGATGGACTACTCAAGTGTTTTATTAGTCCTTCATATAATAATAAAAATAATATTATTCCGATAACAAAAAGCTTGCTGGGATACTATAGATGTAGTTTTAACCAACATAATTATTTCCACAAGTAACCTAAAACAACTCTTTAATTCCATATAATACCTATGACTACAAGAAATCCATTAGAACAACAACACATACAATCATTTCAATGGCACAAATTCGGTAAGGAAATTATAGAGTACATATCTAAACTGGTTGTTGGAAACAAAGGGAACAACCACATTCCTCCCAACCTTAGAATAGAGCAGCCAAAACACTTGCCTGGTTCACCCCCTAGCCTGACCATGAATCCATGAGGGTGAACTTGAAATATCCCCTCTCTCAATGTTCCTCTATCTCTGTAGTCCTCTCCTTACGTCACACTCAATATTCAGTGTTCATAACAACAAGTATACAATAGTTTTCTTTCTCGCATACTAGGTAGCATCCTGCCTCCTCACATATGCTCTTTATCCAAAATATTTTTTCCCAGGTCTTTCGTCCCTTCCTTGGGAATTCTCGCAGCTCCCTAAATCCCTTATTTTCAGGGGTTGCCAATGGCCAAATCCCTGATTTTCCACTTGTAAAAATCAACCCAGAGGTAGTTCCAACATGTTCCCCACTCATGGAGCCATGGTCAAGTAAATTTATAATGGTTGTTCCATTTGTCCTCCTGCAATAATTAAAGCAATATTATGTTTACATACATGTGTCATAGTCAAATAGACTGTTGGGTCAAATCAGGTCTCTTCCTAATAGTCATAATAATTAATTACAATTTGTTAAATTCAAAATTCAGAATTGCCATAAATGACAAAAAAATTCCAAATTTGAATTTACTAAAAACAGAATAATTTTCTAACAAATTTTGAATTTCAAAAATAATTTATTATTGGGGATGTCACATCCTTTCCCCCTTCAATAAAACATTGTCCTCAGTGTTCATTCTTTTCCTGGAACAGGATTGGATGATATTTCCGCAAATCTCCCTCCAACTCCCAAGTGGCCTCCTCAGGACTAAAGTGCTTCCATTGCACTTTTACCTGAGCGACAACTCTGTTATGAAGTGTTATTTCTCTTTAGTCCAGAATGTGCAGGGGTTCCACCTAGAACTCGCTTTCTGGTTCCACCTGCACCAAGTTCCAATCAATCATATGAGTAGGGTGATGGACATAATTTTTCAACAAGGAAACATGAAATACATTATGAATTCTTAAATTAGCTGGAAGTGCAAGTTGGTAAGCTATGGGTCCAATTCGAGTTAATATCTCGAAGGGCCCACAAAACCTGGGTGCCAACTTAGCACAGTTCCCGAGTTTTAGTGAACTCTTTGGGGCTTTGAACTTTAAGTAAACATGATCTCCCACTTGAAATTCCAAGTGTCTTCTTTTCTGCTCTACATAACTTTTATGTCTGTCTTGTGCCTCTTTTAAGTTCTGTTGCACCCTTCTTACCATATTTTCCATTTCTTGGAGCATTTTTGGTCCAACCATAAGTCGGTCAACTGGATTGTCCCAGATAATTGGTGTTGTACACTTTATGTCGTATATTACCTCGAAGGGGCTTAATTTAGCCGAAGTTTGGTACCCATTGTTATATGCGAACTCTACCAAATGCAGGTAGTCTTCCCACTTACCCGGTTTTGTTCTTATGTGCATGCAGAGCATATCTTCTATGATCTAATTTGTTCATTCAGTCTGTCCATCCATTTGTGGATGGTAACTCGTGATGAAATTCAAATTAGTATCTAGCCCTGCAAACAATTCTTTCCAAAAAGTGGACAGAAATTTTATGTCTCTATCTGAGATCACCATTTTAGGAACACCATGCAAACTAAAAATTTCTTTCATAAATATTTCAGTGATATTTATAGCTTTAAAAGTAGATTTCACAGAAATAAAGTGTGTGGAATTACCGAGTTTATCGATTACCACCATAATAGAATCATTCGGTTTCTGAGTTTTAGGCAAACCTGTTATAAAGTCCGGCGATATGGTCTCCCATTTCCATTCCGTCACTAGTAATGGTTGTAATAGGTCGGCTGGATGTTGGTGTTTGGCCTTAACCTATTGACAATCTTGGCACCTAGCCAAGTATTCTGTTGTTTCACCCTTAATATTAGGCCAGTAAAATACTTTTCTAAGTGTTGTTATTGTTTTCTGGTATCCTGGATGGCCATAATACGACTTCTTATGCACTTCTTCCAAGACTGTTAATTTTAACTCTGTTGAATCTGGTATGTAAAGTCTATTTTTAAACCGTAATAGTCCCTTCTTGTCTATACTAGGATCTAGTTTACCTGAGTTTATGGTACTGTTTTGTAATTTTGCCATTACCTTAGTGTAATTTTCATCATTAATGTCTCTCGTCCTTATTCTTTTCTATAGATCTCTTGCTGCCCTGTTGATATTTATCTC
Source organism: Picea sitchensis (assembly GCA_010110895.2). Taxonomy (NCBI): domain Eukaryota; kingdom Viridiplantae; phylum Streptophyta; class Pinopsida; order Pinales; family Pinaceae; genus Picea; species Picea sitchensis. The sequence goes on from SNQJ01S0025089.1 coordinate 91,600, forward strand.
AAATAACCCATGGACAACTTTTTCTTAAAGCATTTGCTACCTTATTTTCCTTGCCCTTGATATGTCTAACTTCGAAGTCAAATTCGCTCAAAAAGGCTAGCCACCTTGCTTTCCTTGCATTAAGATCTGGTTGGATAAATAGATATTTCACACCGCTATTGTCCATCAATAGTAAACAAATTCTTCCCATTATGTAGTGTCGCCACATTTTTAAGCCGTGTATCACTGCTGCCAATTCTAAGTCATGAGTGACATAATTTCGCTCATGTTCTTTTAATTTTCGGGACTCATAACAAATCACGTGCCCTTCCTGAGTTAGGACTCCACCTAGTCCTTCTTTACTCACATCAACACATACGATAAAGTCTTTATCTGGGTCTGCTACCTTCAATATGGGTGCAGTTGTCAATAATTCCTTTAGCTTGTTAAAACCGTCTTGACACTTCTGTGACCAGTTAAACTTGGTCCCTTTCTCTTATAGAGACGTGATAGGGTAGGCTATACTTGAAAACCCCTCTATAAATCTACAATAATATCCGGTGATTCCCATGAATGACCAAATATCTGCTACATCTTTTGTGTAACAACCCTAGTTGAATAAATGTTTAAGGATTATTAAGTAAAAATTAATTAGGGGATTAATTGTCTTAACATGGTATTAATTAAATAAGACTCGTATAATGATACTAATTAAATAGTTATTAATTAATTAATGGTTGCAATTTGATTAATTAATTAATTAATTAATTAACTACCTATTATATTCAATAACTTGGGTATTAAATTTAAAAGGGATAATAATTTATATTGTTTAAGTTAAAAAAAAATTACGTACACGGAAAGGGATAAGATATTAATTAAAAGGGGTAAGATATTAATTATGAGGGGATAAGGTAATAAATGGGTGGATAAGGAAGTAAATGCAGGAGGTGGTGAAGGAAGGATATGGAGGGGAAGGAGGTTTACGAAGGGGATCATTCTACGGGAGGATTATTATTTTTTTTCTTTGAGGTTTCTCTTGGATTGCAGAGAGGGGAGTTGAGTTCGGTAGTTGGATTGGATCAGTACAGGCACCGGTTTGCTGGAGGTTTTGGGCACAAGGGCCAGGATATCCATATGATATCCTGGAGCTAGGTAGTTGTCCTAGTTGGCAGGGAGGATAGTAGGTTTGGGCAGTGTTGGTCAGTACATCAGGCAGCAGGAAGGCAACGACAAGGCAACAAGGCGACATAAATTAGCATCAGACCCAGGTAATTAAAATTGTGTATTTGTTTTATTTTTCTATAAAATTTTATTATTTGTTGATAAATTTATATGCGAATGTGCTCAATTAAAAGAATTTTTGAATTTTACTGTTTTGCTCAATTGAAGGAATTATTGAATTTTACTGCTATGTTTGATAGAATTAATTGATGTTAAATAATATGGCCACTACACATGGTATCAGATACGTAGTTTATACACTGGAGCCTTAAAGGCCTATCTAGAACTAAAATGTAAGATTTCAAAAAAAAAAATACCTTACAATTTAATGAACCAGTAATGGCACCGGATGGGGTGACACGCGGCAGTCCATTGACACTGGGCTTAGCACTAAGCCATAGCATAAATGTTGATGGCCTCCACCCACAAGCCTGCATTTACGATGGTGGACAGCCATAACAACAGTTATACGGTGGAGGGACACCTCCCTCACACGATCACTCCCACTCACAGCGCTCTCAACATGACAGGGTTTAAGGAGGGTCAGGTGACTTCAGCCTCTGGTAATTTATTTTTTCATGTGCCTAGATAGAGTGGGTCTTCTCTTGCTTCGGCTCTCCTCTTTGTATGGGAGCTCTGGTGCAGTCCTGTATCCTTCTCGTCCTGGCTCACTCCCATCTCGCTGTAATTCGTTGAGGAAATTTCAGGCAATTTGCTTTTTCATGTGCCTGCATAGAGTGGGTCTGCTCTTGCTCCGACTCTCCTCTTCCTCTGGGAGCTCTGGTGCAGCCCGACATACTTCTCGTCCCGACTTACTCCCATCTCACTGCAACCTCACTGTATCGTCATATATTCCCTGGAAACTATGGCCAAAAAACGGGGTAGGTCTCGCCATGGCTCGGCCTGGTACACCCACAAGGCACAGCAACAAAGGAAAGAAAAGTTGGAGCATGCTCTGGCGATGGAGACCTCCATTCTCTGAAAGAAGGATCGAGCTGAGAAATTGGCTCTGCATGCCATCATTGCGGAGACAAGAGCCGGATGTAGCATCGAAACCATGACAATTAATCCTGGAGACAGGCAGGAGGATGGTGTTGAGGACACGTTTCCCACCTTTTACATGGAAGAAAATCCATTCATGGAGGACTTGATGACCACCCCGGAGCTCCAAGCCATGGAGGCGACACACCAGGATGGAAGCGGCCCAAAAATTGCTCTGGAAGATCACATCCCCGGGTGCATTGTTGAGGAAACTCCCTGGCTGGGTGACTACAACCCCACCACCCATGATATGCAGGCAACGTTCGAGGACAACAATTTCTTGGCGAGGAAGGAAGAAGTGAATGCGGACAACAATAGATTGGCGAGGAAGGAAGAAGTGGATGGTGCAGAGCTGATGGAGCTCGACGCTGGAATTGGAGTGACTGTGGAATTGAGGGATGTATCCCTCAACGACATGGGTGATGGATTGCATGGCTCTATCCTCCATGCAGAGCATCTAGCTCTGGTGTTTGAACTTCGAGGCCACATGGCAGACCTGGAGCATAGATTCCTTCTCATGGGCCAACGTCTAGACCTGCTCC
>SNQJ01S0025089.1:119085-135572 GCA_010110895.2 Picea sitchensis
TCGACTTCTATTATATATATACAATTATTTACATAGTTGTATTTAAAAATGGTAGAGTAAGCATCCAAAAATTCACGAGATGCTCTATAGGAATGTAAATACGCAATTTAGCATGTATTGTTTGTAAATCTCATATTCATTCCAGAATAGTGGACACTACACGATTATTCAAATGTGAACAACATAATCAGATGAAAAAGATATGTCGAACTGGTAGTAATTTCGAACATAATTAAAAGGGTAGAAATCCATTAACACAGTACTTTTCCTGGTATATCTCCCCATTAGAATTTCATTTCCATTCAAGTTACTTAACATGATTTTTACACCACAACTACAGAATTTCTGGGAGAGTCCATCCTACTTTCACGGTATTTTCTAGAATTTAGTAAACAGAATACTTCAATTATATTTAAACAAATGGAAAACGTATCAGTCAATAATTTACAATGACATTTAAACAAAGAAGAAGAAATGAACATAACTGAATATTTTTCCGAACAAACAAATGGAATAACCATGTTCCTCCCAACCTTAGAACTGGGCAGCCAAATCACTTATCCTATTCACCCCCTAGCATAACCATGAATCCATGAGGGCTAACTCGAAACTCTTTCTCAACAAAATTTCTTTCAGTTTCAGTAGTCTTCTCCTTACCTCACACTCAATAAGTAGTCTTCATAATATCAAGAGATGGATTTCCTTTTCCCCCAGCATACTAGGCAATGTCTTGCCTCCTCACATATCCTATATATCCAAAAGCAAAAATGCCTAGGTATTTTTCCCATTGGGAAATTTCACAGTTTTCCAAATCCCTGATTTTCAGGGGTTCCCAATGGCCAAATTCCTGATTTGCCACTTGTAATAATCATCCTTGAGGTGGTTCCAACATGTTCCCCACTCATGGATTCATGGTCATGTTAGGACTCAGAAATGTCATATTTACATCCTCTTTTCCTTCACCATTCCTTACATTGCATGGTCCTAATAAACCTTTTATCATACCATTTCCATACATACATTTGGGTTTCACTTTGTTATTTTCCACTTTATTCATTTCAGTGTTATAAGTGAATTTGTGATTAAATATTAGAAAAATAACATATTTTCATTATATATCAAGGTTGGATGAGTTTCATGATGTGTGCAAGCATATTTGAAGATGGCAACAAAGTCAAAAATACACCTCCTATCCTCAAATTCGAATTACAAACTTGAATATTTGAAAGAGAGAAGATCATAGAAGATTTGGTTGCCATATCTTATCTAAGATATGTGAGAGATGTATGGAGGATTTGAAGAGATCATATCTTGTCATAATTGGAAATTAGTTGAGAGTGGTTGAGAGAATAGTGGATCTGTAATTATGACACTCATGTATATACGAGAGTGTTATCTCTTCATGAGGATCATCATATCATTCACAATTGGAGGATGATATTCATAATTGATCATGTAATTCATAATTTAGTCTTGTAATTAGGAGAGGGGGATTGTTAGCTTTGTTATTCTATCATGCTTTGTCATTTGAATCTTGTAATATAATTTGAGATTGATGTATTGTGTGAGCTCACATATGTCATTTGTCGTTCAACTCTTCACATGTGGTATTGTTTTTCCCTTATGCAATCTCTTGTTTTCTTAGTTAGTCTTTCGATGCTTTCCCAGATTAATCTCATTTCAGTAATTTAGATTAGATTACTTCTACTTCAGTCCTGCATATATAGTGCATGTGCTTCGTAAGCCTACGAACCTCAGATTGACAAATTAAATAATTGGGCAAGTACTACAACGAAATTAAACGATAATATTTTCGCCTGACATTTTGGCGTCGTTGTCGGGGAAGCATGATGGATTGAAGTTTAGTTTGATTTATTACAAGTGTAATTCACATATGTTCGTAAGGGGTCATAGAATATACTTGAGTGGAGACTCCTCATGTTCTCCTTACCATCTCTAGAGAGTGAATTTCAACTTACGCAAATTTCATTTTCCACAAGTGTGAATTTCAATTGTAGCAAGTGTGTTTTTCACAACTATGGAGAGTATGTGTTTCAACAAGTATGATTTTCAGTTTTTTATTTTTGATTTGGGTGTTTTAAGAACACCTTTTTTCAATATGTTTTAACAATGAGTGTCATCTTGGAAGAGGAGATCTTGAGAGCAATTAAAGATTCAAACACTCCTCTAGCAACAAACAAGGATTCAACATCTGAATAACCCTACATATTTGATGACGAACAATCATTCGAGCATGATATTGAGTAAGATGAAGAGGAGTTACAACAAAATCTGAGCGAGGAAAAACGCACCTATGAAAGCATTATCAGGCAATGGTTCCAGGTAAGCACTCGATTCGATCCATTTTTTTATCTTTATTTAGGAAGTTTGTAGTTATAGCAAATAGATTCATTCACTTTTGAATATTTCCATTATTCATTTGAAAAATCACCATTGAACATATTGATGTTACTGTTGTGTCCTCAACTCCATTGGAAGTTTGATTACATGTAACTAATCTTAAATTTCCAGTTAGCATAGAGCAGGCAGGATTTTATTTCCAGTTTTGTTTTCTTAGAATAAGTATGTTCTCCTTCGTGCTTCGCATGATCACGAGGATAAAAAAATAGGATGTCTAAATTTTTGCGTCCATCGTTTGACCTGCAAATAAACACAATAAAAAACAAATTAGGCGAATAAAAACAAAATCAATTTTACATGTTGTTACAGCAAAATTTTTACATGGTGTTACAGCATGCAGTTACAACATGTTGATATAGTGAAAATTTTACATGTAGTTACAGCATGCTGGTATAGTAACATTTTACATGTTGTAACAGTGATTGAATAAATTTGTAGATTTGCAACAATAAAACAAGAGTGGCGTTAGGATAAAATAAAACAAAACGAATATATATATATATATATATATATATAATAAATGGTCTACGAATTCATGAGTTTTTTTCCCACTGAAATGTAGAGGCAGTCTGAAACAGTGCTAAAATGTGGTTGGTTGAAATCCATTACATTTCATGATCCTAATAAAACTTTTATCATACCATTTCCATACATACATTTGGGTTTCACCTTATTATTTTCCACTTTATTCATTTCAGTAATATAAGTGAATTTGTGATTAAATATTACAAAAATAACATATTTTCATTATATATCAAGGTTGAATGAGTTTGATGATGTGTACAGGCATATTTGAAGATTTCAACAAAGTCAAAATACACCACCTATCCTTAAATTCGAATTACAAACTTGAAGATTTGAAAGAGAGAAGATCATGGAAGATTTGGTTGCCATATCTTATCTAAGATATGTGAGAGATGTATGGAGGATTTGAAGGGATCATATCTTGTCATAATGGAAAAGTAGTTGAGAGTGGTTGAGAGAATAGTGGATCTATAATTCTGACACTCATGTATATAGGAGAGTGTTCTCTCTTCATGAGGATCATCATATCATTCACAATTGGAGGATTATATTCATAATTGATCATGTAATTCATAATTTAGTCTTGTAATTAGGAGAGGGGGATTCTTAGCTTTGATTCTTAACTTTGTTATTCTTTCATGGTTTTTCATTTGACTCTTGTAATATAAATTGAGATTGATATATTGTGTGAGTTCACATATGTCATTTGTCGTTCAACTCTATACATGTATTTTTTTTCCCATATGCAATTTCTTGCTTTCCTAGTTGGTCTTTCGATGCTTTCATAGATTAATCTCATTTCAACAATTTAGATTAGATTAATTCTACTTCAGTCTTGCATATATAGTGCATGTGCTTCGTAAGACTACGAACCTCGGATTGAAAAATTAAATAGTTGGGCAAGTGCTACAACAAAATTAAACGACAAGTTTCCGCCTGACATGTCAGCTGATTTTAACATGGTTGTTCCATTTGTCCTCCAACAATAATTATAAATTTTTTTGTTTCATACAAGTGTCATACTCAAGTAGTTAGTTGATTCAAATCATATCTCTTCCCAACAGTCATAATCATTAATTACAATTAACTAAATTCGAAATTCAGAATTTCCATAAATGACAAAAAAATTCCAATTTTGAATTTACCAAAAACAGAAATAATTTCCTCAGAAATTTCAAACTTAAAAATAATTTATTTTTGAGAATGTCACACACTGTGTCATTTTTTTCTTCCATTGTTTATTTTATATCTTCAAGTTCTCCAAAGTGATCCTTTCCAATCATTCCTCCTAATGGTACTTGAGGTTCCTTTAACAATTTTTCCAGCTTTGATTCACTAAAATCTCATTTCCTCAAGCCAACTTCTTGCATTTCATCCAGAAGAGCTGGAATAGCATTAACTCTTTCTTGAATAAAACTGAGCTTCATTGGGTCACTTTCAGTGGCTATGAAATTCCTTCCTTTATGTAGGAAACAGGCTAATGTTGTACCTAATCACCAAATACAAAATAAATAATGAAGTTAGATACTATAAAAAGACATAAATAAAAAATAATATAAGATTGAAGTATGATTTCATAAATATTAAATCACAATTCTTACCTGAACCTGAGAACAAATCGAAAACCTAATCTCCTTCATTTGAAAATGTATCTATAAGATAATTAATTAATGCTTGTGGTTTTTGATAAATTTTAACCATCTCTCCTTTCAAATATTTTTCCTCGTATGTTAGTTTTCTAACCACAACATTGTATAGCAATATACTACTAGGAGTCTCTCCATCATTTGCATTGCCAAGAATAGAATTATAAGAATCATCTTTTGTCCAGGTTGCAATATGTAGACACTCAAAATCACGTTTAAATGATTCTTTCTTGGAGATATGAATATTAGGCTTGTGCCTGTAACATAAATAAGTGAAAATTCAATTAAGTTTTGAATTAATAAATTTGTTTTCTAATCATAATTGATAAACATACACTTTCAATATCTTACCAAATAATTTGCATTTTTGTCTTTTCTTCCCCCCTGAAGCTTGATTGTACTAATCCTTATTGTGTGCCTGAATTAAATACTAGAAATCTCAAAAATGGTGATGTTGTAACGTCTATAAATCCCATAACCACTTTACTGAAATCTTGGTAAGTATAAGGCTCAATATCATATCAAATGTTTTGGATATTATAACCATGAGGGATATCCACAATAACTAGGGAGTATTCTTGTTTAGGAACAATACTTGTTTCACAATCACCTAATATCACTTTATATTGAATAGTTTCGAGCCCATTACAAATGTAGTGATCAAGGGTGTCATCAAGTTAAACATTTTGAACACATCTCCTTATTTCTCTTTCAAACATGGCTTTCTGAATAAAACTTTTGAAATTTTCAGGTACTCCATTTGTATTCTTCTTTGGCATATTTAATGAAACAAAAAAACATATAGTTATATATCTATAACTATTAAAATATAAATAAATTAACTTACAAACGAATAATATGAATGAAATAAATCAACATACCTTTTTCAATGCAACAAAAAAATGTTTCAATACTGTTTAAGAGCTCGAATCTGGATATTTGAGTTTAACATCATCCAAACTTTCTTCATTCAACATATTGACCATTTCCTCTTGTATTTTCATATACACCTTGTGACTAAATAAAGAAAAAATAATGTTAAACTGATATGTTAAACTGAAAAAAATAATTTTCTTGTCTTAACATAAATAAAAATAACTCAACATGCTTACTTTTTAAATTCATCACACATTTCTTCCATTGAAAATTATCCTGTCCTAACACGTGATACTATAGTTATGGTAAGTGATGCAGGAGCATCGCCCACATCAATCGAGCCAGCGCGATTTCTTTTTGGATTGCACCTTGAAACTGTTGTGCAAAACATTAATGTGTTGATTTGATGAAGCGCACTTTGTATATTGTAATGGACCTTGAGTGGATAGCTCACGTCCTTAGGTAGATAAGGCATTTAATAGACTTAATGTAAAGTAGATAGGAATTTAATTCTAGATTTGATAGCTTTAGAGCTCAAGAGGGAAATGGGATATAGACACCCTCCTTTGTACATTGTATTATCATGGAGAGAATTCTGAAGAGAAGAGCATGTAGAGAACTGTATGAAGAACACCCATGTACAGATATTGAATTAATAGAAAGAGCTTTGATTCAATTCCATGGCTTGTGTTATTCTCTATGTATTTATGATGTTATGCTCATGAATGTTTGTTTTCTGTCATACATTTTCTCTTATATGTTGTGTATGTAATTTCATGGTTGAATTGAAGTCTGTGAGAACAAGGAGTTAGTTTCAATTGTTTCTCTATCTTGAACCAGAGAATTCTTGCAAGGAGTGCAGTCGAATTGTCTGCAAGGAGTGCGTTGACAGAAGGGTTCAGATAGAGGTAACTTTTGTTCTAAGTTCTCAGAAGTGCAAATTGGGCACCGGAGCCATGCAAGGCATGCACAGGCTAAACGAAGGCTCAAAGTTGTGATTCTGAGCAAAGGGATTGAAAGATTTATGTTGCAGAAGTGCGCAGGGTCGAGGACTTCAACACTTAGTCGTGTTTGGAGAAGTTTCGCAAGGAGTGCATGCAAGAGTTTTCCTGAGGGATTTGAAGTTGTGAAAGCTCTGAAGGGATAGGCCTTTGAAGTTATCGAAGGGCAGCGGAGAGAAGTTGTGCGAGCAGGTTGAGAAGGAGCATCGCAGGTTGGCAAACAAGTCTCGTGGAGAGACACTACTTGTTCATGGATTGCGTAAGAAGAAGAGTGGACGGTCAGTATTCTTCATGGGGAATCGTGAGTTACCGTGGATCGTTGGATCTCTCGGAATTACAGAAGGCTACAGCGCAAGTGTGGATAGGCTAGAAGCTCAGACGGAGTGGAGCGTTGATCCAAGTCCATTCGAGGTCCTTGGATCCATCACAAGATCGACAATCAGGCCATCGAAAGAAAGGAGCGGAAGATTTGGCCGCGGAAGTCGCGAGAGTGCGAGAAGCGACATTCCGACAGCTACGTAAGTAGGGTGGGCCACAGGTGATAGTGGAAGACAGGTGGCGTAGACTATCGGAGGTTCGGCGTCTCGGGTATCGGGAGCCGACAAGGAAGTTAGTTGGACCCGCGAGAAGCGAAGTCGCGAGGGAGCGAGACCACGAGTGTCAGCATTTCGGCTTATCGCGTATCGGAGATTGGAAATCCAATTGTTTAGAGTCGTGAGTTGCGAGGCGCAATAGAGAGAAGTCCCGACAGAGGAAGAAGAAAGTCAGTGGTTGACTGGCGCATCGGGTTTCGGGGTTTTGAAGACCTAGAGAATTGATAGTGAATTCGCGAAGCTGCGAAGTTCCGATCCTCCGAGTGTAGAAAAGGGGATCGAGGAAGGAAGAATCTGTGGGTAGATATTCCAATTGGGAGATAGAAGAGCATTGGCGCTCTTCGGGCTAGAGAGGAAAGAAGGTCCTAGAGGAGGCGAGCATGCTTCGAGGAGTGCGGTTGTTTCAGAGTGGTATTAGAGCGGGAATTCTTTGCTTTCTATAGCAAAGAAGGAGAATCCGCCATGTCGCCCAGAAGAGAAAGACAGTCACCAGACCCAGAAGATAGGGAGGTGAGGAGAAGAGGTAGGCCAACAGGAAATCCATAAATGGAGAGACAAATGAGAGATCTCCGAGCAAGGCTTGAGGATATGGAGACAGCACAAAGACGCGAAGTTGGTGGTGGGGATCTTAGTGATTCTGAGGTTGAAGAGGAACCTGGACATGAAGAAGAGGTCACAGCAGAGGATTCATCAACCGAGCAGTTGATCAAAGCCATCGCAAGGATGGGTGCGAAGGCAAAGATGGACATTCCCGTCTATGAGGGAAATCTGGATGCATAGGAGCTGCTAGATTGGATTAGAGCTCTTGATACCTACTTCGATTACGAGGATATCGAAGAGGATAAGAAGGTCAAGCATGCATTTACGTGCTTGAAAGGACATGCAACATTATGGTGGGATGAGCTTCAAGAAGATAGGCACTGCAAGGGAAAGCAGAAGATCAAAATTTGGGATCGAATGATCACGAAGATGAAAGCAAAATTCATCCCAAGGGACTATCAGATTACTCTGTTCAGGTGAATGCAAAACCTGAGGCAGAAAATGATGACAGTAAAAGAATACACTGAAGAGTTCTATCAACTGAACATCAGAGCAGGTCATCGGGAGAGCAATGATGAGAAGGTTGCGATATATCTGAATGGTCTGAGATATGACATTCAGGATGAATTAAGCATGCTAACCATCAGGACGGTGGAGGATGCTTACCAGGTGGCTTTGAAAGCGGAGGAGAAGCTGAGCCAAAAGCAAGGACAGTGAGGGTGAGGCAGAAGCCAGCCAAGAGGCAAAGTAGTTTCCCAAGATAAATTCCAAAAGCCTAAGGAGGAATGGAAAAAACCTCAGGGTAAAGTTGAAAGAGGTGGAAACTCACAGCAGAGGCAACCATATGTTGAACCAAGAGGGAAACAGATTGATCAGGGAGGGGATTATGTTGATGCAAATACTCTTCCTCGTACTAGAGGGCGAGGTAGAGGAAGAGGTGGATTAATCACATGTTTCACATGTGGAAATAATGGGCACAAGTCATATGAGTGTCCAGAGAAAAAGAAGGATGCCGTGGAAGCTCACATCACTGAAGCGCAGAGGCGTGATGTTGTGTCAGAAGACGCAGAAAGCGGAAGATCACTTGGGATGCATAGAGTCCTTTTGACACCTGAGAAAGAGATGGAAATCTCAGTGCAAAGGACTAGACTGTTCAGAACAGCCTGCAAAACCAAAGATAGGAAGTGCAAGGTCATTGTGGATAGTGGTAGCACGGATAATCTCGTTTCAACCGAGATGGTAGAGAAACTGGAGCTGGAGACGACTGATCATCCCAGTCCATACAAAGTTTCATGGCTACAGATAGGACACCAGGTAACTGTTACTAAAAAATGCTTGGTCGAGTTCAAAATAGGGGGATATAATGATAAGATCTTGTGTGATGTTATTACCATGGATGTATGTCATTTATTGCTGGGTAGACCATGGAAATATGACAGAAATATGATTCATGATGGGAGAATGAACACATATACTCTGGAGAAGAATGGGAGGACCCATATATTACTTCCGATAAAGGATAAGGAGGTGAAGCCGGAAGTGACCAGTACAATACTTCTCATGAGTGGGAAGGAACTTCTTACAGAAGTGGAGAAGAAAGAAGACCCACAATTCTTTGTGGTCAGGAAACCGAGAATTGTTCTGACTAGCACAAGAGTGGACGATTTGTCGAATGAAGTTCAGGAACTGCTGGAAGAGTTCGCTGACATTATAGTGGACGAATTACCCCATTCGTTTCCATCGATGAGAAGTGTGAGTCATCACATAGACCTCATACCAGGAGCTAGTTTGCCGAATAAAGCCGTGTACAGGTTGACGCCGCAAGAAAATGAGGAAGTCAAAAGACAAGTCCAAGATTTGATGGACAAAGGATTGGTCAGGGACAGCTTGAGTCCATGTGTTGTTCCAGTAGTGCTCAGTCCGAAGAAAGATGGAGGTTGGAGGATGTGCACCGATTCAAGAGAGATCAACAAGATAACCATCAGGTACAAGTTTCCACTACCGAGAATGGATAATCTGATGGATTTCCTGAGTGGGGAAAATTATTTTTCAAAGATAGATTTGAAGAGCGGATACCCCCAAATTCGCATGAGGGAAGGCGATGAGTGGAAAACAACGTTCAAGACAAACGAGGGTTTGTATGAATGGATAGTCATGTTGTTTGGCTTGACAAATGCACCAAGTACCTTTATGAGGTTGATGAATGAAGTCCTCAGGGAATTCATCAGAAAGTTCGTCATTTTTTATTTGGACGACATATTGATTTACAGTAAATCAGAGGCTGAACATATGAAGCATTTGGCCATTGTGATGAGGAAGCTACAATAGGAGAAACTGTTGATCAACATGAAGAAGTCCTCGTTTATGAAGACACAGCTCATCTATTTGGGTTTTGTTATTTCAGCGAATGAGTTGAGGATGGATCCGGAGAAGGTGGACGTGATCAAGAATTGGCCATCACCGAGAAATATTTTTGAGGTGAGAGGTTTCCATGGTTTGGCTAGTTTCTACAGAAAGTTCATCAGGAATTTCAGTGGAATTAGCGCAGCGATGATGGACACAGTGAAGAAGCGGCATAAGACTTTTCATTGGACAACTGAGGCTGAGAAGAGCTTCAATCTGTTGAAGCGGAAAATCACAGAGAAACCAATTCTGGTGTTGCCGGATTTTATGAAGACATTTCAGGTGAAATGTGATGCCAGTGGGTATGCCATAGGAGCGGTCTTGAGCCAAGAGGACAGACCAGTCGCATATTTCAGTGAGAAGCTGGATGAAGCGAAACTGAAATACTCCACGTATGATAAAGAATTTTATGCTATCATATAGGCATTGAAGAAGTGGAGGTATTACTTGATCCCTAAAGAATTTGTACTGTATAGTGATAATCATGCATTGCAGTTTGTGACCCAACGAGAGAAGTTGAATCAAAAACATGCAAAATGGGTAGAGTATATGCATAATTTTACATTTGTGATTAAACACATTTCAGGTACTGCTAACAAAGTGGTTGATGCTTTGAGCAGGAAATGTTTGTTGCTGCAGGAGTTTCAAGTCAAAACCTTGGGTTTTGAAAATCTCAGGGACATGTACGCAGGAGATGGAGATTTTGCAGAAGCGTATGAAGCAGCTGAGAATCTAGTTCTCAGAGATCGGAGTCCTTGGATAGATTACATGATCCAGGAATGATTGTTGTTCAGAGGCAATCAACTGTGTATTCTGAATTGCTCCATGTGGGAGAACCTATTGAAGGGGAAGCACAGTGGCGGATTGGTCGGGCATTGTGGCCATGACAAAACATTCGCAAAGTTGAGCGAGCCATATATTTGGCTAGGGATGCATGCAGGTGTTAAGAGGTTTGTTGACAGATGTAGAATTTTCCATCATTCAAAAGGGAGAAAGCAGAATGCAGGTTTTTATCAGCCATTGCCCATACCGGAGAGGCCATGGGAGGTGATCAGCATGGATTTTGTATTGGGTTTGCCGAGGACGCAAAGAGGTGTTGATTCCATATTTGTAGTTGTGGATAGATTTTCGAAGATGGCACATTTCATTCCATTCCAGAAGACCAGCGATGCGACGCACATTGCAAACTTGTTTTTCAAAGAGATCGTTAGACTTCATGGATTGCCGAAGAGTATTGTTTCGGACAAAGACACGAAATTCATAGGGCATTTTTGGAGGACCCTATGGAAGAAGATAGGAACTAACTTGGCTTTTAGTTCAGCTTATCATCCTCGGATAGATGGACAAACCAAGGTAGTCAACAGAAGTCTGGGAGACTTGCTGAGAAGCCTAGTAACGGAGCACCACAGTAGTTGGGACAATGTGTTGCCACAGGCAGAGTTTGGATACAATGATTCAGTGAATCGGAGTACAGGAAAGAGTCCATTTCATATTGTATATGGAAGACAACCAAGAGGATTATCTGAACTCAGGGATTCAGAGAATATAATGACTAAGAGTGCAAACGCTGAAGAATTCGCAGAGGCAATGGAAGAACTTCACAGCAGGGTGAAGCAGCGATTGCTGGAATCGAACCAGGAATATAAGCGTAGAGCAGATCAACATCGAAGACAACTTCGGTTCGAAGTTGGCAATCTAGTTCTGGCACATCTGAGGAAAGAAAGGTTCCCAAGGGGAACATACAACAAGATGAAAATGAAGAAAATTGGACCATGCAGAGTCCTAAAGAAATTCAGAGAAAATGCTTATGAGATTGAGTTGCCAGATGGCATCGGGATATCTCTAATATTTAACATCGCAAACTTATATCCATATAGAGCTGGAGAGGCAAAGACTGGAACTGAGGAACCATTAATCCAGTAAGTGAAACAATTACCAGTAGCAGAAAAGCCGCAGATGGAATGCATACTGGACAAACGAGTGGGTAAAAAGACCAGAAGAAAAGAATACTTCGAGTATCTGGTCAAGTGGAAGAATCACCCAGTGGAGGATGCCAGCTGGGAAACTGAAGTGATGATACAGAAGCATGGACAGACCGTGCAGGAGCTCATGGACAGGATCCCATTAAATTTTTCAAGCAAGGGAGTATGATGCAGGAGCATCGCCCACGTCAATCAAGCCAGCGCAAAAGCGGGAGACAGCTGGACAAGCCAGCGCGATTTCTTTTTGGATTGCACCTTGAAACTGTTGCGCAAAACATTAATGTGTTGATTTGATGAAGCGCACTTTGTATATTGTAATGGACCTTGAGCGAATAGCTCACTTCCTTAGGTAGATAAGGCATTTAATAGACCTAATGTAAAGTAGATAGGAATTTAATTCTAGATTTGATAGATTTAGAGCTCGAGAGAGAAACGGGATATAGACACCCTCCTTTGTACATTGTATTATCATGGAGAGCATTCTGAAGAGAAGAGCATGCAGAGAACTGTATGAAGAACACCCATGTACAGATATTGAATTAATAGAAAGAGCTTTGATTCAATTCCATGGCTTGTGTTATTCTCTATGTATTTATGATGTTATGCTCATGAATGTTTGTTTTATGTCATACATTTTCTCTTATATGTTGTGTATGTGATTTCATGGTTGAATTGAAGTCTGTGAGAACAAGGAGTTAGTTTCAATTGTTTCTCTATCTTGAACCAGAGAATTCCTGCAAGGAGTGCAGTCGAACTGTTCGCAAGGAGTGCGTTGACAGAAGGGTTCAGATAGAGGTAACTTTTGTTCTAAGTTCTCAGAAGTGCAAATTGGTCACTGGAGCCTTGCAAGGCATGCGTAGGCTAAACGAAGACTCAGAGTTGCAGTTCTGAGCAAAGGGATTGAAATATTTCTGTTGCAGAAGTGCGCAGGGTCGAGGACTTCAACACTTAGTCATGTTTGTAGAAGTGCCGCAAGGAGTGTGTGCAAGAGTTTTCCTGAGGGATTTGAAGTTGTGAAAGATCAGAAGAGATAGGCCTTCAAAGTTGTTGAAGGGAAGCGGAGAGAAGTTGTGTGAGCAGGTTGAGAAGGAGCGTCGCAGGTTGGCGAACAACTCTCATGGAGAGACACTACTTGTTCGTGGATTGCGTAAGAAGAAGAGTGGACGGTCAATATTCTTCGTGGGGAATCACAAGTTACTGTGGATCATTGGATCTCTCAGAATTGCAGAAGGCTACAATGCAAGTGTGGAAAGGATAGAAGATCAGACGGAGCGGAGCGTTGATCCAAGTCCATTCGGGGTCCTTGGATCCATCGCGAGATCGGCAATCGGGCCATCGAAAGAAAGGAGCGGAAGATTTGGCCGCGGAAGTCACGAGAGTGCGAGAAGTGACATTCCGGAAGCTACGTAAGTAGGGTGGGCCACAGGTGATAGTGGAAGACAGGTGGCGTAGACTATCGTAGGTTCGGCATCTCGGGTATTTTGAGCCGACAGGGAAGTTAGTTGGACCCGCGAGAAGAGAAGTCGCGAGGGAGCAAGACCGCGAGTGTCGGCATTTTGGCTTATCGTGTATCAGAGATTGAAAATCCAATTGTTTAGAGTCGCGATTTGTGAGGCACGATAGAGTGAAGTCCCGACAGAGGAAGAAGAAAGTCAGTGGTTGACTGGCGCATCGGGTTTTGGGGTTTTGAAGACCTAGAGAATTGATAGTGAATTCGCGAAGCCGCGAAGTTCCGATCCTCCGAGTGCAGAAAAGGGGATCGAGGAAGGAAGAATCTATGGGTAGATCTTCTGATTGGGAGATAGAAAAGCATTGACGCTCTTCGGGCTCGAGAGGAAAGAAGGTCCTGGAGGAGGCGAGCGTGCTCCGAGGAGTGCGGTTGCGTCAATAAGTTTATCATCCTTCACTCCTTGTATTGATCTCCAAGGTGTTATAGTCATATCATTAGGAAAATTTCTTATTTCATGACTTGTTTTACTTGTGCCAAATATCAGTGGTTTATCCTTCTTAACTCTCTTATTTTTTATACTAATATTTTCCCATAGGGTGAATATCTTATCTATCAAATCCCATACATGTCCATTTCTAAATCCCAACTGAAAATAGTTATCCACAACTCTAAATATATCACTTTCTTTGCGATATTTTTCTTTTGTATTTTCATCATCAAGTGGGAATCCTATTTCCATACAACATTGCTTCTGAAACTTAACATCAACATTTGATCTCCCCCCATGAAATATTTCATAAAAATCATTATGGATAAATATCACCCTTTGAATGAAGGTCGTAGACATTCTCTACTCATTGTTTATGTTATGATCCCATGCCAGTAACTTTGCTTCTGAATCTGTTAAACCAACATAAATTATGCATTTGATTGTCTCAAAAAGAGGATTATTGAGATATTCTTGCATCAATTATCTTCTAGCCTCTGCAGAATGATTTCCTCCAATCACATAATATTTGTAGTCAAAACATTTTGATCTATCAAATTGTTCCCTCGTAGGAACTGCCATTGGGTATACAAGAGCTAGGTAGTCAACCACATCTGCATATGGATTGTATCTAATCAATGATTTCAAATATTGAATATGAAAGTGATGTGTTTTTTTAATTTGATATTTTTCCTTCCATTTTGTGGGTTTATAAAGTTGTTTCACATTCAATTGAAATGTATGTCCATCATCAAATAAGTTTGTCGCCCTCATTCTATTTTGAATGGCATTTTGTATTGTTTTCATAATACTATCCTCTAGATCAACACCTGGTGTTATTGTTTCTTTTCTACCTTTAGAAATTTCAATATAATACTTTGAGCTAACGATGGCTTCTTGAACATTATCAAAATTTGTTTTCTTCCTCTTGTGATTTAAACATGTTTCATCTAAATCAATGATTTCTTCATAATCAATAAGAATAGAATCATCATCAACCATCACTCTTCTGTGTTTATCTTCTTTTTTCTTTATGCGAGAAGGAGTGATAACCTCATTGGAACCAGTCTCAATAAAATCTTCATTTGGAGTTTCCTCATTTTCAAATGTAACCCTTTTAGGATTTCTATAATGAGGATTTTTCTTTCTTCTTTCATTTTCTTATGTGTCTACTCTTCCAAGTTCAACCTCCATTACTTTATGTTTCATTTTCCTTCGTTCTTATGTCTTTTCAATACGAAAAAAGTTGATGACATCCATGATATCATTATCTGTAGAGTAAATCCCCACTAACATATGTGAAAGTCGTTCATCAAAATCCTATAAAAATAAAATATAACATTTTCATCTTAAATACAATTAAAACATTACCATGATACTAAAAATAATAAACAACACAAAAATAGAAATAAAAAACTTACATTTCCTTTCTCAATGTCATCAACGATGGATGCACATAATTATGAAAAGAATTCATTCTTGTTATAATTTCTCAATTTGAAATAATATCTAAACTTGATATAAGTTCTCCCTTGTTTGACAAGTGCATAAATAATATCTATGCCTGACATCAAACATATATCTCATAACAAGCCCAGTTCCTGATAATTTCTTTGCACATGTTCTAATTCGACACAATACAAATATATATGATCTCCATTGTTTCCTTGCTTGTGTTTAACAAACTAAGAATAGTCTTGCTTGTTTTCACCTTCCACATATTTCCACTCTCTAACATTCTTCATTTCCTTTGATAGCTCAAGTGTTAAGCTATCATTTTGTTTCCTAACATTCATGGAGGTTCCAGTTTCATTGTTGGATGCCATTATTGCAGGTCGTGATCCAGATATATTCATAGATAATCTCTTTCCTGCCATTTTTCTATATTAAGATAAAACAAAATAGGCCTTTCACATTATAACACACTAAAAAACACAACATTGAATATAAAAACTAATTAAAAAAAAAAAAAATTACCCATATGTAAAAACAAAATCGACCCATAGACTTATTGGGCTTATGCTAGGACCGTGACCGTGAATTGGCCACGACCCATAGACTTATTTAGCTTATGCTAGGACCGTGACTGTGACTTGGCCACGGGGGCCGAGCCCTGTGGCCAAGCATATAAACAAATTTAAGGTTTTTTAATTTTTTCATGAAAAAATATTATGTGATTCAAAGATAATCTTATACACAATATATTTTCCTAAATTGTAAGAATTTAAAAAAAATAACCTTTGAAATTCTAGATTCTCCTCGGATGTCGAGCTCGATGTTTTCACTTGGTATATTTTCCTCAGATGTCTTCTTGATGTTTTAGCTTGCTCCAAATCCTAAAACAAATTTTTCCCAAGATATAACACTATATAAAAAGATAAAACAAGACTGTCTATATATAACACAGATGATATAAGTTATTGTTAGTATAATGAATGTGGGATAAATAAAAATTAGGTATATTGTGTACATATATACCTAAAATTATATGGATCATCAATATGTTTAATAAATGTGGGATAAATAAATAAAAATGATAAATATTGTATTTAACATGTAAATA